>JAFBJT010109949.1:133164-144563 GCA_016785325.1 Chascanopsetta lugubris
GCACACACACACACGCACGCACGCACACACACACACGCACGCACGCACGCACACACACACACACACACACACACACACTTTATCTTTGTCCAGCTTTGTCCTCTCTAATTCATTTGGGCAGAGTTGGCAACAACAAAGTCTTGTGTTGCCAGAGAGGTTCTGGGACCAACAAAAAAAACAACAACAACAATAACAACAACAACAACGAGAAAACTGTCACACAAAGCACGCAATGGAGGAAAGTGGCCATCCAACTCTGTTTCTTGAACTTCAGAGGATTTCTTTAAATTATGTAATGTATTTTTTCAATATACTTCCATTTTTCACCTTTAACCTATTTTTATATCTGGATACAGAATGTTTTATACTGTTACAGTGATTAAGTCTTTGATATTTATTTTGACTCATTTTAATCTTGTTATCCGCACATTCGGACTGACTGATTCTGACTGATCACTTTTTGAATTAGTCTTTTTAATTCAATCAATGAATTTGAACTCCATGTATTACTGAATTAGTAAAAAGTCTGCAGCACATGAGATGAACAGAAAATCTCTCTTTGTGCTATAGATCAAACTACATCATATCATATCAACTTTATTTATAAGGCGCTTTTAAACAGCCACAGCTGGACAAAGTGCTGTACATAAACAGAAGTAAATGTAAATGACTTACATGCTCATGCCAGGCATCCCAGGACCAACCAGGGCGTTCAGTGGTGGTCTCATCCCACTTCCATAGCTCTACAACACAGAAACATCCTTCAATACTGTGTTTAAGTCACAAAGGCACCATTTATTGGTACACAAACTAGATCCAAAGAAATGTTTTTATGTAAAAAAACAATCTCCAAAGACAGAAATCTTCAGAAAGATATTTTTCATTCAGTCATTCATTCGTTTTTGGTTAGATTCCCAAAAAGCAAGGTTCATGAACTATAATGCATTTAACCACCAGAGGGGGGTAGAGCCTTTCTGGGTACCTTGTTGGTATCGAGCCTACTATCTGCATTGACTGTATGAGGTCTGTATGTACCTGAGGTCCGAGTGGTACCATTCCTCTGGGCGGGGTCATCCGCTGCATCGGTCCTCCCATGTTCGGATGACCTGAAACACACAACACACAACCTGTGATCAGTCTGGTTCAAGATTCATATTATTTATATTTCATAAATGCCCATGATGTATATATATATTAACCTTGCTGTCTGGATGGGTCCATTCCACTGGGCAACATGGGCTGACTGCCTGGGACTCCTCCAAGTCCCTAGAGAGGAGAGAGTATAGTACATAGAACGCTGATTATCCACAGTTCTCTCGTTCTGCCAGCAGATGTCAGTGTGGCTCTTACCTGGTTCGGTAGTCTGAGGGGTGGTCTGGGGCCTCCGGGGTATCGAGGTGACATGAATGGCTGAATAAAACAGCAGCAACACTCAACTCTGAGTCTACTCATGTACACATCACATGCAAAGCTGTGCCAGTGACCAGAGACTACAAGAACAACACAGTGAGAACTCAGCGACAGGGCTAGACATGTTGACATCAGGAGAATCAATGCTGTAAGGCCTGGTGTCCCTGAAACAGGAGTGGTGCATTATGGGAAACCTTTTCTCACTGTCTCTATCGATCTATCGATGATCGATCTATCTATCTATCTGTTGAACTGATGCCACTGTGGTGAGAGGAGTAAGTCTGTGTTGAAGAGGCAGTATCGCAATTGGCCACTAGAGGGCACTGGTCCACTTCTTTTAAAATCAGGTCCACAGCACAGGCATACAAGGCATTCAACTAAATAAAGTAAATATTTGACTGTGAAATATCGATGCAACTGATAATTAACTTTGTATGTTATATGAATAAATGACTGCAACATGGACATTACATACGTAAAACACTTCTATATGTTATATATGTCAACAACCTGCACATTTAGTGAACTCATTTACATGACTGTTGTAGACTATGTTAGGTCCAATGTCCACTGACGAATGTCTGATGGATGGATGTCTGATGGATGGATGGATGGGTGGATGGATGGATGGATGGATGGATGGATGGTTAATCACAACAATCCCTTTCCTTGTCCGGCCCACATGCCGACAGAGAGAGTTTCCTGAGAGCTGGCTGAGTGATGGGGGACGTTTGTGGACTGATTGTTTTTGACAGGAAGTTGTTTGTCATTGATCCACAAACGGAGATGGTAAACGGCGCTCACACCCAGCTCCACTGAGCTTTTCCTTTTCTGAGCTGAGCTGAGCTGAGGAGCTGCCCATGAAGTCTATTGATCTGCATGTCAGATGTGAGCAGCTGAGTTTTCACGCTCCATCGACGTGCAGCTGACAGAGAGAGAGCGAGAGAGAGAGAGAGAGAGAGAGAGAGAGAGAGAGAGAGAGTCCTTCTGACGGAGAACAGACATGACGTGGGACAAAGACACGAGATCCATTTCCCCTGTGCTGCACCTGAACATAAATACATGGAGTTTGCTCATATGTTAATTGGGACCAGATCGAAGGGGGAGGAGCTCCTTTTTTATTTTTTTAAAGGAGGAAACATTTCTATAGATAAAGAGACACACATGGATGAGCAATGACTCATAATTTAACAATTGCACCCTTAATCCCCTATCTCTCTCAATGGCTTTGTGTGCTTGTGCATGTGTGTTTGTGTGTTTGTGTGTGTGTGTGTGTGTGCGTATATATACCTGAAAGAATCCTGGAGGGACTGGTCCCACTGGCATGCCTTCTCCTGGGGGAAGGTTCCCAAGGACCGGGCTGGGAGCTGCTGCAGCACTCTGAAAGCAGCAGACACACACACACACACACACACACACACACACACACACACACACACACACATTAAGCAGATTATAAATCAGAGTATATCGCACACACATGCATGTATCATCACTCTGTATTTCATAGTGGACCCTTCACTGTGTGTTTTGAGTGGCCCAGTTTTACTTTTCACACTTTAACTCCATTGTCGTCAGTGTGTCATGTGACATTCTCAATGCAGGACAGTGTCACATTTTCACACGCTGCATTAAAGTTATTTTTACCGCACAAAAAAAAGAAACAAAGCTCCCCCCACTGCTTTAACACCTCTGATACAAAAGCTCGAATGAGGTTTCTGCCAGTGGAACAACACGAGAGTCATAAAAACAAACAAACAAAGAAAGAAAGAAGCAATCCAAGTTTTTACCCCCCCCCTCCCCCCGCACGACCCCCCCCCCTCTCAGCGGGATGTTTCCGGCTCCTGCAGATGCCCTACCATGCTGCTGCTGCTGCCCAGGTTTATTTCTGTACCTTGTGTTTTTGTTGTGCTTGTCCCAGACGGGCGGCACTGGCACATTTCAGCGCCGCCTCCGTCTGCTTCCTGTGCCATTGTGCTCCTGACTCACCCACACTCACCACCCAGCATCGGCCTCTTCCTCGGCCTCATTAGGAGCAGGAGCAGTGAGCCACACGCAGGATAGAGAGAGAGAGAGAGAGAGAGAGTGTGTGTGTGTGTGTGTGTGTGTATGTGTGTGTGTGTGTATGTGTGTGTGTGTGTAGTATATGATAATGTGTGAAAATCACAGAAAGCCAACTCACTGCCCATTTGTTTGTGTGTGTGTGTGTATGTGTGTGTGTGTGGCAGTGTGAGAATTGTATTCAGCATCTGCCCACTCTCTCCTTCTCTGATCTCTCTCTCTCTCTCTCTCTCTCTCTCCTTCCTCTCCCACTCTCACCGGGCCCGGGTGTAAAGACTCGAGTGAAATTCACCCACAGACTCTGAAGTTTCCGCCAGCTGACTTTTTAGGTCAGACAGGAACAAGGTTTAATCAGAGCTGAGATAAAAGCAAACTGACGACACTCTGGTATCCTCCTCTGCTCCGCCGCCGTTCCCTCATCCTCCCTTGTTCGCCTCCATATCCTCAAATCGTTACCGTTTGGCACCATCCAGAACAGGATGCTCTGCACATTCTCTGACTCCACATTCTGCTGCAAACACAGCCTGTGTTTGTCTCCACAGACGAACCTGCAGATGGAGATTGTACCTCCGATGGTTCAGTGGTGAGAGACTGGATTTGCGTTCTTGTGTGTGTTTGTGGTTTATACAACACCGTGCACTGTATCAAGTGTGTTCGCGTGAGACCCCCCCACACACACACACACACACACTCCCCCCAAAACCCCCTTTATTTCCCCTCCTCTGTCTCGCAACCTGGATTAAACGGAATGCCTCTCTAACTCCACGGCAGCCTGGAGGTCTGCTGAGTTTGCCTTCATGATCACAGAGAGAGAGAGAGAGAGAGAGAGAGGGGGAGGGAGAGAGAGAGAGAGAGAGAAAGAGAGAGAAAGAGAGAGAGAGAGAAAGAGGACAAAGCAGAGATTATGAGTGTGTGTGTGTGTGTGTGTGCGTGTGTGGTGTGTGTGTGTGTGTGTGTGTGTGTGGCGTGTATGTGTGTAAATGTGTTTGTGCTCCTCGTGTTTGTTTGTGTGAGGAGGAAAAAAGAAAAGTGGGCTAAGAAAAAAAAAAAAATTACCTGACCTGCTGACAAAGCAACACTTTTCAGAATACAGCAACAAGCAAATAAATAAATAAATAAATGAATACATGCATACAGAAGAAATTCTCCCGACCCAAGTATCATCACAGTCTGTTTATGAGCCCGGCTATCCATTCTATTCATTCGTCACCAACCTTGTAAGGTGCATTAAAGTCTACTAATCCACAACAGAGGACAAATAACACTTCAAAATCATGGTAACATTTATGGTTGTTGAGTCTCCACTTAAATGATGTGTCCCTGTCCAGATGGTCGCTGGTTCAATTTTGATGTTATTTACAATCATTTAGAATGATTCACACAAATGTCAATAGTCTTTAAATGAAAGCTGCTGACGCACGGACACCTTCGCTGTGGCAAAGCTCTCAGTCAGTCTGTTCTACTGATGCTGCGTGAACAGTGAGACTGCAGAGTGACGACATGTGACCTCATCAGCGTGAAGCAATCAGCTCACGTTATCGTTACGACACTGTGACAACCAGGAAGTTCTTGTTTGACTCGGAACCGCTTCTGTTTGGACACCGTTCACAGCCAGCTCAGCGCTTAACCTTTGTAAATGTAAACGACAAACATGCGCGAACGTACACACACACACACACACACACACACACACACTGTTAATGAGTCTATCATTTACACTTCTCACACACCAGTGTTTACACGACCCTGGCGAGGCTGAGAAAAAGGAGCGGTGAGATGCTGAGCTGGTGGATTTACACATCAACACACAACGTATCAAAGTGTGTCACTGGACTGTGAGTGAATGTGAGAGTGTAACTGTCAACAATGACTTGTTCAATGAGCTCTGCTGCTTATATTCAATGCAAGGAACTATGAATTATTGTTATTATTATTATTATTAATATTATTATTATTATTAGACAATGAATGAAGTCATTATTGCACTAAATCATTTTCAACTATTAAAGGCGCAGTGTTTAAGATTTTGGTCAATTTTGTCACTTTTAAAAAATATTACAAAACAACGACATACATACAAACGACATTTTCATGAATTTATAATCACGTAAATGTTTTTCCATTACCCTTAAAAAATCCCATTAACATATATTTACATGAGGAGCGGGTCCTCTCTACGGGGGCCGCCATGTTTTTTTTTTCAGTAATAATAGTGGACGTACTAAACATCTTTTGAGGTTTAATGACAACTGAAGTCGACCATAGTTTCTCCCCCATGCTCAGAAGGGTGAGGGTGAAGTGATGGATACAACATGTAACTTCACCTCCAGAGGTCACCAAATCGTACCTACTGCACCTTTAAATTAAACTTGTTATTGTTTTTCTGTGTCACACGTAATAAAACAAGTAACACATAAAATATTAGCCGGTTCTCCTCTGGATGTGATCCATTCCTCTGAATCATCGGACCTTTGATTCCCTGTGTGTGTTTCTGACACTGTCACAGTTCAACCACAAAGACTTTTACTATTCCATCTGTAAACAGACTCTCAGTCCGTCGAGCTTTGATCCATTGATTGGCTGAACACGAGCTCTTCACGCCTTTGTGTCATATTCACTGATGTTGTGACCGTGTTGTGATCGTGATGAAACCTGAGACGGTTGGAACAGCCACAGCAACATGTCCTCAGGAACGTACCTGTACCTCCTGCCAAACTCATTGTCCCGCATTAATTATTCAAACCAACAACCCTCAGGAGAAGGATACACAATACCAGACGTACACATCGAGACTGATGCAAGTACAACACGCTACCAGACCCATGACATCCTCCATGATGGCAAAGTGAAGAGGAGTGAACAGACAGATCTGGATTAAGATCGTCCTCTCCCATGTGGACGACAGAGACAGAGGCAGGATCTTCTCAGATGCTCAAGCATCGGAAAGTCGGCATTCAGCCGAAGGGAAACCTTCAGACCCTTTCGTTCCCAGGTCCCAACCTTTCTCAAGGTTTGGATTTGGTCACTTGTCGATGGCGAAATCTCAAAAAGGTCTCGATCGTAAAGGTGCAGCGTGCGGGACTTTCCATGTTACAGCTGAGAACCCCTCTCACCTCAGCCGTCCTGTTCTGTGATCACTGGAACTCGAAGGGTTTAGTTTGACCTTTCTGGGCTACTGTAAAAAGTCTATAAGTGTACAGTAAGTGGCAGCCTCTGAAGAGGCAACCTGCTCCCCATTGTCATGTCCCGTTATTCATGTTATAGTCTTCATGTGTCTTCATGTGTCTTCATGTCTCAAATGTTATATTAATGTTTAGATTAGTTTATGCATATTTTTTAATGCCAAGATTCAAGTCAAGTATCAAGTCAAGTTGTAAATCAAGTCACGTGGTTTAGATTCATGTTGAGCTCTTCATGTCTGCAGTCTTGTCCTCAGTGGATCACGAGTGTGTGAAGTCGATGTCACTCTGCCTTTTGTCACATCTTGCACTTCCTGTGTTTTATTTTGAAGTAGTGACTCTCCCCTGGTTTCAGGTGACTTGTCCTTCCTGCCTCTTGTGTTTCCCGCCTGTGTGATTGTCAGCTCCGCCCTGATGTGCTCCACCTGTGTCCCATCAGCCTGTGTGTATATAGTCCTATATAGATCCTCTGTCCTGTTGCCAGTTCCTTTTGTCATTCTCAACTTACCAGCACTTCCACTGCCATGTTTTTGATCCTGCTGAGCTGGCAGGTTTTTCTTATTGTTTTTTCCACTCCTTGTTTTGTCTACTGGTACTTAGGTATTTATCCCTGTGTCTTTTGCACAGCGTTTCTTTTGTTAGTTTTCCAGTGTTTTTTTTTTAGTCAACTTTTCCCCCCAGAGAGTGATTATCGAGTTTCTTCAAGCCTTGTATTGTCTGTATTTGTTTCATAAGTATTTTCATTTCAACCTTTCAAAGTCTGCTATTGGATTCCCCTCCCTGTCACCAGTTGGTACATCTATGTCAATAGAAAGGACTCACTGCGAAGTTATGAAAGTAAAGATTCAGACATTGGGGTGATTGTACACAAGTGGAAACATTGTTATTTCACAAATTTGACCTAAATCTCACACACTGGACCTTTTTTAAAGATGTCTTGAGCTTTTGGTCACAAGTCGGAACCAGGAGCATCAACACAACCTCATCAGCCGAGTTCAAAACATCTGTAGTGAATATTTCAATTTATTGTATATCATCATTAAAACGGCTTCATGTAATCGAGTCGGCACCAAAACCTCTGCCTCTGACACTGACTTCATCCAACACGACGCCGACTTCATCCAACACGACGCCGACTTCATCCAACATGACGCACACAGCACCGCTCCATCTCCTCAAACCTCCTCTGATGGAAGCAGCCGAACAGAGAGGTGACTCATTACCCGCCCAAAAGAAAATAGCGTGGAACACATTTTATGTAAAGCAATAAAGACGTGCTGTGCTCTGCTGCAGGAGACACACAAAGTGCTGAAGGAGCCGTAGACATTTAAATGTAGAGCAATTTTACTACTTTGCAACCTAATCAGAGTTGGTGCATTCACACTACACTAATCCCATCAGACTACAGGGCTCCGTAATGAGATAACTCACAAACTTTAATCCCTATATGTTTACTGATTGTGTTTGCTGCTAATGTGATGTGATGTGTGTGTGTGTGTGTGTGCGCGTGTGTGTGTGATGCATATATAAACATTGTGTGTGTATGTGTGAGAAGGTGGTGAGTCTTTTTCATTCAATACTTCAGAGACTGAGAGACCCTCAGAGGTGCGTGAGTGGAATCTCAAAAGGCTGTCTGTGTCCATCTCCTCCCTCCCGACTGTGTGTGTGTGTGTGTGTGTGTGTGTGTGTGTGTGTGTGTGTGTGTGCGTGTGTGTGTCCCAACCTGCAGTATAGTCACTGTCTGTTTCCCCCACCTCTCCCTCACAGTCTCACTTTATATCTCAGACGTCCCTCTGAAAGGACGTCGCTGCAACTTCCTGTATTTTCTCTTGTTGTCAACACGAGGACTAAGCTGCAGTCAGTCAGCGGAGCGTGTTCGTCTGCTGCCTCAGACCCACCGCTCCTTTTAAACCCAAACAAGCTGCACCGCATTTCACACGCTCACACATACATATGGTCCCTGAACGCGCTTGATGCTTAGCGGCATCATTCCCTGCACGTTAGAGCCAATATGAAAAGATCTATTTTTACCGCCATTTGAGTCTTGGGTCCCATTCCATCGCTCCACCAGGTTCTGTGGAATGTTGCTAACAAACACACACGACAGTGAACGGGGAGAATGGTGATGTGACTTCCTGTGTGAAGGTTGTAACTATGACTTGAGCCCAGAGGCACAAAACAAACTGCGGTCAAAATGCTGCAGTACATATGCCAGGCCAGTAGGTGGCGGTGTAAATGTTCCATCGTTTCCTGCGTCTGTATCACAATAAAAGTACTCTCTTGTTTCTAGTTGACCACATCTATTCATTTGTCTTTAAGTTTGAATATTTAACACAGAATTAATGACAAGTGGACGCATTGTAAAAAAAAAATGTATTCTGTATATGTCCTCACAGAGCCACTGGACAGGGCAGTGTCAGGGTTCGGAGGTGTAACCACTGAGTCTAAGGGCCACACACACACACACACACACACACACACACACACAGGCACATACACAGACACACACACGCACACAACAGCAGGATCTACCAATGACACACGCACACCACACAGGAAGGAACCACGTATACGCTCCCGCCATCCTCTCAAATGCCATTAGTCCACTTCCTGAACACACACACACACACACACACACACACACACACACACACACACACACACACACACACTTGTACTTCCATCTCAATGCGATCCACTCAATCCACTCACTGACATATTGATTCCCCAAACCTTTTACCATAACCCTTAGCCATCCCAACTAATTGACCAACCCTATATCCTTTACCCTAACCTTAACCTTATCTGACCCCCCCCCCCCCCCCCCCCCACACACACACACACACACACACACAAACTGTCAATACATTCATTCACTAAGTGTGTGTGCATATGTGTGTGTGTGCGTGTTCTACTATTCTACCTGGTAATCATCAGGTGATAAGCTGGTAGAATGTCAGAACTACTTGGCCTTGCCAGGTGATGACAGTCAGGGTGGTGTCAGTCGGGGGGGTGGGGGGTGTGGGGTGGGGGGGTTATCACTGATGCCCCTATCGACCCCTGTGGACGTCTCTGCAGCTGTATAATATGTGAGGTGGAGCGGTGAGCACTGTCAGATACATGCGCAGTGCAGAGAGTGATCATCACTGCTGTGTGGGAGACACACGTCTGTCTCATGTGTGCAACGACACCAGGGACAGATAAAGGAAAGGAGGGGAGAGGAGAGGAGAGGAGGAGAGAGGAGGAGAGGAAAGGAGGAGAGAGGAGAGAAGGAGACGATAGGATACATCAGTGTATTTTCCATCCTAAAGACCAATAAGAGATAAACAGTACATTGAGTATTGACCCACGTGAAATCCACACGTCACATGATCTTTAACTCCACATGGCAGAGCTTGCGTTGTTACAGCTGCACGGACGAATATTTGAATGAAACACAAAAGCTCTTCAATCTGAAGCATAGATACAAAAAAATACAAAAAAACGAACTGTGAGGTGTCACTTTGTGAGTGTCATCGTCCTCTGGCGCTGGAGGCGCCGGGCGCAGATAAGGGATATGGGCGGGGTACAGTGGGGTTAGTTGGGGTCAAAGAGATAATGTGGCCACTTTGATTGTGTCAGCATTCTGCCCGCGCCCTCCTGCTCCCCCTCCGCCGGCTCCACGCCACTTCAACTCTTCAATCTGTGGATCATTGCCTATAATCTCCCTCACACACACGACCTGTGAGCTCTGCGCGGAGTAAAGCCGAGCTGCAGATACATAACCTCCCCTCGAAAGGGGTCAGGAGAGATGTAACGTGGATATGATGGAGTGAGTTCACCTCCTTCACAACCAGGAGGAGGAGGAGGAGGAGGAGGAGAAATGTCTGACTGTAAAACCAGGTCCACCGGCAGACAATGGAACACACGGAGGTTGTAGGTAATTGGTCAAAAGGGTAATTGAGCTGTGCGACAGATGAGGCCAGTGCGGAGGTGGACAAACTTGCAGTTCCCAAGGTGGCCACTTGAGGCTGGTGAGTAAATCCCCACAGGCTCCCATGTTCACATGGTCAACTTTGGAGGTGAATTAAACATGTGAGTTAAAGTCTGGTACAAACTCTCAAACTTAACAAACTTCTCAAACTAGCTTATGTTTATGCCATCAAGGTTTGAAATTCTGCATAATTAAGGGGCGTGGCCCCTTGAGTGACACCTGGGCCGACCCCAATCTGCCTGTGCTCCGCCTCTTTCCCCATTTTTTTTTTTTTACAAACCAGAAAGTAGGAGGAGTTAGGCATCTGCAAGATGGCAAAGAGGCCCATCTTTATATCGTCTATGGTTTGAAGACAAATGGGTGTGGCTTTCCATGTTTCCACTACTCAAAAGCGTGGAAGATTGACCTCAGAGTTTAAAATCATATGCATGGAGAAAAAAAACTGTTGTTTTCAATACCCTCAGAGTGGCTCCTCTCCACAGAGGCCACCATGTTGCCCCACCAGTGTCCCAGAATGGATAAAGTCAAGATGTTTTGAGTTTGAATGAAAGCTGAAGGCATAGGTTTTCCTCTATGAGGTCTTTCTTCCTCTTCATGCCTGGAAGTGAGTCACTGGCATCACAAGACTTCAACACTAGATAGCTCTGAATCCTACACACTGCGCCTTTAACCTTTGGAACAGAGAGACATCACATTCCTGAGTCATGTTCAACAAAACAGTAACCCCCTCCCCCCCCTCCCCCCGCATCTCCCTCTCTGGCCTCAGTTAACCCCCT
>JAFBJT010109949.1:145752-159272 GCA_016785325.1 Chascanopsetta lugubris
CCCCCCCCTGAGCAGCACAGCGAGCATATGTTAACATCACGTAACTCCTCGGCCTCAGCGTGTCCAAACACGCATGTGACATGACTCAGCACAACGGGCGGCCGGAAAAACACACATTCCTCTGAGACCCTCCTGAGGGCTGAGCTCTGGAGGAGGAGGAGGAGGGAGGGAGGAAGGAGGGATGAAAAGAAGAAGAGCAGAGGGACAGGGCGGATGAGAGAGACGGGGAAACGGTGATGAAGAGGCAGTGAGGAGAGAGAGAGAGAGAGAGAGAGAGAGAGAGAGAGAGAGAGAGAGAGAGAGAGAGAGAGAGAGAAGATGCAGAGCTGCTTCTAAGTCACCGAATCTCCCCCCTGGTTTGATTTTCCCGTCAGAGAACACGACAATCATTTCTATCCATCTCTCTGCTCGCCGCTCTGTCTCTCCCTTCCATCCACCTTCGCTCAGCTTACGCTCTTCATCGCCATGGCAATGATGTTACAGTGAGTCACCTCCACATCTCCCTCCTCCTCCTCAACTCTGCCAAGAAGGAACATGGGAGAGAGAGCGAGAGAGAGAGAGAGAAAGAGAGAGGAAGAGGGAGAGAGGGAAGGAGAGAGCGCTCTGTTTCCCTGGAAACAGACTGGGGGTCTCCCCAACCCCCCCCCCACCCCTTATTGGTTCTCAACTGGTTGGAATCAGCTTTTTACCCACAATGCACGGAGCCGGCACAGTTTGCGTCCTCTCTGCTTTGCTCTGTGTTTCAAACATGAACACTCAGGTTTTTACGATTCGAGCCTCTGAATGCTGACTCATCAATAATCTCATCGGGGGGCCGGATGGTTGGGGGCCAATACGGACACAGCCCCTCTGATACCAGTGGCTTGTTCGGAACCAGTGACGACGTCACTGGTAATGGTTTGGACCACTCATATGAATGTTACGTTATTGTATGATCGTCACTGTTACAGACGCATGAGGACCAACACCTGGTGTCAGACTCATTCTCACCGAAGGCCACGTCAGCATTATTGGGACTAAATGTAATTCACGTATTGTAAAAGAACTGACTTCATACTAGTTCATCATTTATTCAAGTTGCCAATATTTTGTATGAATTTACATACAGGTGGAAATGTTAACACACCGAGCGTATTGCAACACATAACAAGTGCATGTGCAGTTAACTAGAGTTCATGGGCCACGTGAAATGAGCTTGGGGCCACGAGTTTGACAGGTGATCTAGAAAGGGACCGTCAAAGCCAATTAACCTTCAAGCTAACTCAAGCTGACATAAGTCAAATCAAAACAATACATCTGCTGATATATCGATTGTAAATATGATTCCAAAGATGCCCTTATCAAATGCGTATAATAAGCTCCTCCTCCTCTTAATCAATGATGAATATTATCCATACATTTAGTTTTCTTTCGGTAGTTGTCTCTGGATAAATGTGAGACAGTTGATTATGTTTTGAATTAGTTCCTAATTAAAAACCCTGAGTCTAACCCTGTGCCAGGCAACACAGTGGACTCATATTTGGAGATGACAACCGCGAGACAATGAATGCAGTTAATGCTGAGGCTGCGCTTTACTGCAGCAGCTGGGAAGCAGTGACAATATCCTGAATGTGAGTCTGCTAAGTTCGTTTGAGCTCGGCTCAGAGAAGCTGTGCTGAGGAGTGAGGTGGTGCAGCTCGTCAGGAGGCGGCTCAGCCCTGCAGTGGAAAACATGGCTGACAGAGGCGGAGCGTTTATTCGCTCTCACTGGATCTGAGCCGTAGATACAGTGACGCCGCACTGGATTATTTTAAACAGAGAGGATCATGCAGGATTTATTTAAAGTGGATCATTCTGTGCGAGAGAGACTGGAAACAAGCTGATTATGAGCCTGATGAACCTGTTTGATCATCAGACGATGATTTAGACCTCATGGCATTTCCAGGGAGAGTAAGTGAAAAACCGCATTGGGATATTTTTTGTTTACAGCTTTCATTTTCAGTTGTGTTGCCATACATGTAAATCAATCATTAAATCAATTACTTTCTAAATGCCATGTCCTGTCATTCGTGTTCGTCTTGTCCTGTGTTAAATATCAGAATAAATGCTTAGATTAGTTTATGCACATGTTTTTGATATAATCAAGTCAGTCCGTGTTTTAAATCAAGTCACGTGGTTTAGATTCATGTTGAGCTCTTCATGTCTGCAGTCTTGTCCTCAGTGGATCACGAGTGTGTGAAGTCGATGTCGCTGTGCCTTTTATCACATCTTGCACTTCCTGTGTTTTATTTTGAAGTAGTGACTCTCCCCTGGTTTCAGGTGACTTGTCCTTCCTGCCTCTTGTGTTTCCCGCCTGTGTGTTTGTCAGCTCCGCCCTGATGTGCTCCACCTGTGTCCCATCACCCTGTGTATATATATAGTCTGTGTTTCTGGTTGCCAGGCCCTTTTGTCATGTCTTTGCCTTTTGTCCCTCATGCAAACAAACCAGCGATTCCCTATCCATGATCCTGCTGAGCTGTCGGGCTTTTGTTCTTGTTTTTTCTGCTTCTTGTTTTGTCTAGTCAGCTTTTTTCCTGTGTTTTTTGCACTGAATTTTTTGTATTACTTATGTAGAGTTTTCAAGTGTTTTGTTTTATTTGTGAGGTCTTTTATGTTAGTTAAATTTTCCTCCTTGTAAGTGATTTTCAGTTTTGTATTTTAGTTTTATATTATCAAAGTGTTTTTTCAAGCCGTGTCTTGTCTCCTTTTGTTAAATAAATATTTTAATTTGAACTTTCAAGACTTGAAGTCTGCTTTTTGAGTTCCCTCCAGGGTCACAAGTCATTGCACTAAAATATTTGATGAATCAGACAAAAGCTACATTTTAACATTAACATCACTTCATTTGAAAAACAAATTTTTTCAAAGAGCTCGAAAAAGAAAAAAAGAGGAACTTAATTTTTATAAAGCATTATATTGTAGTGTAACTATGTAACTTTTTGATTCACTGTTTCAGCTCAGTTATTCAGAATGGGAAAATGATGTGCCATCATTGCACAATAGAGAAAAATTAAACCTTAATGTCGAGCTATTTAAAGATTTCCATATTTTCTACAACAGTAGCTACTTTGTTATTTCTGAGTGTGGAAAACAACAACTTCACAGAGAACAAGTGGAGTGAATCAGAAGAGAAGACACATTTTATGAATAAAAAGAAAAATAAAAAAACATGTCCATGGTCATGACGTGTCTTGTCACATTTCACACTGTCCATGTTTCTCTGCAGGAGAAAAGGCTGTTTTCAGTTAAACCTCAGGGTCACCACACGTTTCTCTCTCTCACACACACACACACACACACACACGTTTCCACAGATATCAAACCCTATCAATGCACCAGGATACAGATGAATAACGCAGCTCTGTGTCTTTCACTTATTTACAGAAGTGTGTGTGTGTGTGTGTCCTCTTAGCTGCACAAAGACGCATTGTGTGTTTTGCTGTTTTGCCCCCCCCCCCTCATGATACCAGCCCCATCCCCTGTGATCCTGCGTGTTCATGTGTGCTGCCTACTCTCTCTGCAGCTCACCCATCTGTCAACCCCCTTTACTTCATTTTAACGAAACCAGCCAGCATCTTCATTTATTTGTATTATTCTTTTTAAACTTGCACTTTCACCCATTCACAAATGTTTGCCAAGTAATAAAATCTGTGATCTGGAGAGGTTAAATAAACCAGACAGGTTTAATGAGAGTCTTAAAAGAATAAGACTGAAGGAAAACTGAGTTTTACTGCAATACAACTAATACAACACTCTTAACCCCTACGGAACAAAAAGATATTTCTTATTGATGTAAACCCTATACATCAATATTCTATTTTTTAAATTAAATTAACTGAAAAATTGCAATGTTTCACCTTATAATATTCATATCTATATAATATTCATATATCATATATTATATTATCATATATTAATTTAATATATTCATGTCAGAAATGTGTGTCATTGTTATATGTGTTCAAATGAATATTCAGAAACAGTCTCTATGTATTGAACAATATACAAACGATTGAAACTTTCAATAATGTAAAATATGCATTATCCACATGCATTCTTTATATTTTATAATATATGCATGTAGAGGAAAAGATATAAAGACACACTATCATTACTGCCACTTCCTGTGTGAGTCTGACTGCTGTACTGCCCCCACTGCTGGAGACGTGTTTCCTGCTTTAAATAGCACGTCTGTCTGCTGCAGCCCATGTTTCTCACTCTCCAGATGTAGAGATGAAATTATGAGTCTGCCAAATATTTCAAACAAACCAAACGGTTAATCCATAACAAAGCAAATAGCGATTAGCTGCAGCAAATGAATAATACAGCTACTTGGACATGAGGGTTGGAACAATATTTGAATTGTCTTTGTGAGGCAGTGAGTGGACATGATGTGGAAACATCCAGCACCAGCTTGTCAGTGTGTTGTCACTGTGTGTGTGTGTGTGTGTGTGTGTGTGTGTGTGTGTGTGTGTGTGCGTGTGTGTGCGTGTGTGTTTCTCAGTGTGAGGTTGCACACGTGGCTGCCCCTGCCTGTGTCCCCGTTTCACTAATATTCTGCTCTCTGGCCGACTTACTGACAGTTTGAGACTGTGCGGCACATTCACGCGGCACTGAGACAAACGTGAACGTGTCCACGGTTCCTGGCTCACGTGCAGACGCACAACATTTCAGCCACAGCGCCTCAAAATTCACTTTACTCGCTGTTTCTGTTCAAAAGCTGGTTCTTATCAGGCGGCTGCAGACCTCCACCAACACAACTGTTAGACACTGATGATCTGCAGGTCTCATCAGTCTCCAGTACACCGGGTACACAATGTGTGTGTGTGTGTGTGTGTGTGACTATGTCACACTAATACCTGTACTCTGAAAGGTCTAAATGTCACAGTGCAGAGGAGGGGATGTTGTAAATACGCTGAGTCGTACGAACACTTTCATGGTGCTTTGCTTCTTTTATGCTCAGGTTTAATTCACTCATCGTGTAAAAGACCACAGACTTTAATTAGGTCTGACTTAGTTTGTTTTCTGCCAGGATTCAAGTACTGCAGAAAGAGGAAGTATGCATGTGAGGACTAACCACTTTATTAGGTACACCGTGATAGCGCCGCGTCCCACCACACGCAGTGCTGGTGATTGTGGAGGCGATTTGAGTAAACGTGAACTCAGTTTTGTAGCAATTTGTAGCTTCGTGACTTGGTGCATTATCTTGCAGGAAGTAGCCGTCACAAGATGAGCACAGTGTTGATAGAGAAGGATCAATAATCGTCAGCTGATGTTAGAATGATGCAATGAGGGAGCTGAGGAAAACATCCGCTGGACGGATCCATTCTCTCTGACCCCACCATCGGGGGGGGCGGGGGGGGGGGGGGGGGGGGTGCCGGGGGGGGGGGGGGGGGGGTGGCTGCAGAAATGCTGACTCATCGAACCAGGCCAAATCACTTGAATCACCCCGTATCTCCTTCATTCTGACGCTCGGTTTGAATTTCAGCAGATCGTCTCCACCATTGTCTGCATATATGAATGCCCAAGTTGCTGCGATGTGATTGGCTGATAAGATACTTGACGTGTGAGTGAGTGAAATTTGTATTCATTAATACATTCATGCTATTAAAGGAAAAGCGTGCAAGATGTTGGTCATTTTTGTCACTTCAATATCACAAAACAATACTGACAATTTCACGAATTTATAATCACTTAAATGGGTTTTTGTTTCCTATTACCTTAAAATGAGCCCTTTAATGTATATTTACATGAGGAGCGGGTCCTCTCTATGGGGGCCACCATGTTTTTACGGTGGCCTAGATTTGATGTACTAAACATTTTGGAGTTTTAATGACACCTGAAGTCGACCATAGGTTCTCCTGCATGTCCAGAGGGATGATACCTTTACTCTGAAAGGTCGAAATGTCACAGTGAGGTGATGGATACAACACGCAACTTCACCCCTATAGGTCACCAAATCTCACACACTGCACCTTTAAGAATGCTGTGATGGAATGTCATCTATTTCTGATGATTTCTATTGACAGGACAACCAACAGCCTGAAATGACCTTTGTGACTCCATGTTGAATCTTCTCCTAAGAGTGAAAAGTAAGAGCCGCTGACTTCTGTCTCTAATAGGGCCACATCCGGGCTCGAGCGTGAGAGTTTAAAAATAACTGGATTTTACGACTGCGCGGCCTCTCGCAAATGGAAACTCGTTGAGTATCGAGAACACAATTTACAAAGCACTTAACAGAACTGTAAACGGCCTTTCTGATGCCTGACAAGCTCCATCTGATGATGGAAATCAATAACACGGCATCCCACTCAGTTCATCCGCCTTCTCCGTCTTTCCCTTTTAACATTAGATTACTCTATCAGCGTCCCTGAAGATCACAGCGCTGTGATACACAACATCATAAAGACACCGAATGGAAATCGGTTGTGCTTGTAACTGTATCTACAGTTCAGCCCGGGAGAGTCGAGCCGATGGAGTCGCAATCCCCTCAATTATCTCAGGAAAGAAGGAGCACAAAGACGATGCCAACCGGCTCCTGCCTGCGTGTCCCCCGGCATTAATTAGGACTTCACTCAGTAATTAGCTATCTGAAAATAATTACCATCAAAATGTCTGATTAAAATCTCCATCAGTCTCAAAGTCAGAGAGAGAGAGAGAGCGAGAGAGAGAGAGAGAGAGGTCTTTCTTCCCACTAAGTCCGCGGCAGTTGTCCCCTCATTGTGTTTTAATTGAGTGGCAGATAGGTGGGTGGGTAGTATCGTACCTTCTGATTGGATCCGAGGAGCGGCACGCCGTTGAAACAGTTGATTGAAAGTGACCTTGGTCTAATTACAATTGGTCTAATTAGAATTCTCTGATTACTTCCCTGCAGGAAACGGAAGAATGTGAGGTTTCTGGCGGCCGGGGCTAATGACACTAAGATACATCCCTATTGAATTCATTCCGATCTGATTCGCGGGAGCGAGATAAGAAGGTTGTCATCTTGGGAACGATTAAAGGTGCAATGTGTACGATTTCAGATTCAATTCTCGTCACTTCTTTCTATAGAAATATAATCAGAAAACAATTTTAGTTAGACATTTTTACAAATCTATGATCACCGGAATGTATGACTTGATTTTACATAAGGCCAAAATGAGCCCTTTGATCTATATTTACACCAGGAGCAGGTCCGCCATGACAACCGAGGGCTGTCGTGGGTTCTCCTGCATGTTCAAATGGGAAGGTTGAGGCGATGGATACAAAGTGCAACTTCACCAGTAGATGTCGCCAAACCTTACACGATGCACCTTTAAACGCAATGTTTGCCTTTGCTTTCCTGATGCTGAGACGTGTTTGGGACTAAATCAATCAGACGTGTCCAACTCTTTGACCCGTCTCCCTGTGTTTTCCCCCGTGTCTCTGTCTGTCTGTCTCTCAGGTCTGAGGTCGAGCTGCCCTCCAGCTCCCTGTTCTGCTGGAGCCAGGATGACATCATCCTGTAACTGCCTCGTCCTCCCAGCGCCCATTCATCACCCTGATCATCATTGCCTGCATCAGCAGCAGCATCACCTGCACACACACACACACACACACACACACACACACACACACACACACACACACACACACACACACACACACACACACACACACACACTTCTACTGCAAGAGCAAAGGAGAGGAAGCACAGCAGCTCTGCAGGATTGCAGGCCTGAAGGAAAGAGCGAGGGAGCGGCGACCAGAGGAGGGAGGATCCTGCTGGGGTAGGCAGAAACCCCTGACCTGTGCACTTCCAACAATACATCTCAATAAACCACAGCACTGACAAATCTGATGAGTCAGGCTACAGGCCAGTGAGGAAACAACAAAATAACAACCAGGACAGGGAGAGAGAGAGAGGGAGAGAGAGAAAGAGAGAGAGAGAGAGAGAGAGAGAGGAACCCATCCACTCCAGCTCACAACTTCCTGTGGGGAGCGCCCCACTTCCTCCCTCTTATTCACCAGTATATATCCATAAGTTGATGAGCTCTGGCACGGCTCTCTGTTTTCCCATCACTGGGATGGTGCAGGGATGAATCAACGAGTGGGAATTACAACGGGAGGGGGCGGAGCCACACTGAGAGAGCACGGCTATAAACAATGTTTCCACCACACGGGCCAGCGTTTGTCCAACCACTCCACTCGACAGCCTGATGTGCGCTCTGTGTGTGTGTGTGTGTGTGTGTGTGTGTGTGTGTGTGTGTGTGTGTGTAATATAAATACTTGAACAGCGTGTTCTCTCCTCTTCAGCGCACACTTATAATGTCACAACATTGCTGAAACACTTCAAATGAAGCCTTCAAAACAACATTAGTGGTAATTATACATGCACAAGTAAGGGGCGTGGCCTCTTGAGTGACACATGGGCTAACCGGACAAGTTCTGTGGATGCTGCGACAGCACCATGGGCCCAACCCAGCTCTACCTGTGCGCCGCTTCTTTGCCTGAACGAACCAGGAACTAGGAGGAGTTAAAGGTGCAGTGTGTACGATTTCCTGTCATTTTTGTCACTTCTAAAAATATTTCAAAACAATTACATACTGACATTTTCATTCACCTATAATCACATAAATGTTTGATTCCCCCCCCCCCATTACCCTTAAATTAGCCTCCCTATGGGGGCCGCCATATTTTTTAGTTTTAATGACAACTGAGGTCTACCACAGGTTCTCCTGCATGCTCAGAAGGGTGAGGGTGAGGTGATGGATACAACACTCTACATGTCACCAAATCTTGCACACTGCACCTTTAAGCGTCAGCAAGATGGTGACGTGTGAACCGCCCCCAGCGAGCCTCACGAGCACTCTACAGAAACCTATGGGGGGCGTCATCCGTCACGGGATGCTACGTCCATCTTTACGTACAGTCGTGATACCCGGGGGTTACCCTTGGTTCTCCTTGCAACATGTAGCCCCGCCCCTAGAGTTCACCAAACACTACACACTGTGCTGTTACTCGAGTGAGTAAATGTTGTCGGGTGTAAACTCACGTAGTCATGAAAGGCCTTGGCCTCGCTGGAGTGTTCACACGTGTCTCTTCTCTCTGGAGCGGCACAGTACAGGTCCCAGAAAACACTGCAACACACATCAACACGATCATCACAACACAATCATCACAACACAATCATCACAACACAATCATCACAACACAATCATCACAGAGAAGCACGAGCAGATTAAAGTCATGGGATCACACAGCACTGAACTAATAAGCGTGACTCCATTCTCAATATTGCAATAACAGACCGGAGGTGTGCTTTCTCCGTGGCAATTTGTCAACAACAGATTGAGGGAAAGGTTTGGGGTGCAATTAAGGAGATAATGATGATGGTGATGGTGATGGTGATGATGATGATGATGATGATGATGATGATGATGATGGATATAAACACAGCAGGAGGAGGAGTTCGATTACATGCAATAGTGACAGGAATGTGAATCATGACACAACATGAGAACACTCACCACCACCACGAGTGGAGGAACCCCGGAGGTTCTCCTAATGTGATGTTCTTCTCCCATCGGATCTACACACAGAGAGAGAGAGAGAGAGGGAGAGAGAGAGAGAGAGAGAGAGAGAGAGAGAGAGAGAGAGAGAGAGAGAGAGAGAGAGAGAGAGAGAGGCTTCAGTATCGAAAACACGACTGGCATCTGAACCATCAGCTCCCACAGGACTAAAGAGGCTGTGAGGGAATCCCTATAACACATGTTATTATGTTATTATACCATGATTCTCATGACTCGGATCCATAAGTGGATAAGTGAGTCCATCTGTATCTGAAAGCTCATCGATTGACAAGTGTGTGTGGCTGTATGTGTGTGTGCGTGTGTGTGTGTGTGTGTGTGTGTGTGTCTGGTGGAAGGATTCTGATGCTTCAACACCTTGGTCAAGGTCGTGCAGTGACAGTGGTGAGAGCTGACGTCACCCGCGGTGGAGACAGTTTGTGTTTGCACACGGTGTCACGGTGTGAGAGCAGCAGCTGTGAGCCGCAGTCAGACTGTGGCGCTGTCCCACTGTGACGTGGCGTCATCTGCCTCCCCTCCCCTCCCCTCCCCTCCCCTCCGCTCCCATCACCTCGGGTGCATTGTTTTTAATTTTTCTCACTGGAATGTTTGACACGGACCAAAGAGCAGGACGACGGCTGCACCGCCCGCACTGTCGGCGAACCGGCACGGACGTGAGCGGGAAAAGTGACTCAGCGCTTCTTGCAATCGGATCGTCCCGACCTCAGCTGCGCGTCGGACGCGCTGACTTCGGGAAGGAGTGTCTCGCTTTGAAGTCTGTTTGGTTTTCTTCTTTAGGGAGGGAAGCGCACAGTCCGTGTTCATCTCAAGCAACAGTGGTGGGCGTTTGGGTTAAAGGCTCGGTGTGTAGGGTTTGGTGACATCTCATGGGGAAGCTGGGTGATTACACACACACACACACACACACACACATCGTCTCACCCTTTTGACGACAGATACAAACCTTTTTGTCCATCCTGGGCCACTGTGACGCACGGGGTTGCAACACGGTGGCCTCTATGTCAGACCTGAGGCCTGCGGGACAAATCCAACCCGCTGCATCATTTTACTGCGAGAGCTTAGACTCAAATACTACAAAACCATTAAGTCGACCATCATTGAAAGAGTCACACTTCTGCCCCCCCCTCCCCCACTACTTTTCCTCCGCTCCACTCTGTCCGTCAGCCACACCCACCTCATCAGCCCATTCCACCCACCTGTGCAGGCAGCTGCAGCTCAGCCCACCTCAGCAGCACCAGTACACAACCCTCGGCTCTCAGTGCCAGTTTGTCACGTGCTCTGCCGTACTTACCGCCGTCCCTTCGTTTGATCTCCCGTGTGTGTGTGTGTGTGTGTGTGACCCTGCCTGTTCCTGACCTCCCTGATTCCCCCGTTCCCCCGCTAACCTGAACTGTCGCCTGCAGCTCCACCAAAGCCTTTTCCTGTCTGTTTGCTGTTTGATCCTGCAAACGCCAACCAAAGCCTTTGAACTCCACCTTGTGTGCGTCCTGCCCGTTTCTACTGTCCGACCCCTCCGGACCCTCGTCGGGGTTTGGCGAAGTGCGACGGTCCTACGGTTTACGACTGCGAAGGCGGCCGTGCTGCTGTGAATGAGTTCGACGCCCCCCCCCCCCCCCCCCCGGCGGGGCCCCCCCCCCCCCCGCCACGGAGGGACCTGCCCACGATGTAAACGCTCGTTGTACAGTAATGGAAACAGCGTAATCGTCTGATTACACACTAATGACCACATTATTCCTAATCCCACGGCTGTGGTGACGGACACGTCAGTCTCAGCCTCACGCTGCACAAACACTGGCGAGAGCGAGCTTGACATTTAAACGGCTGCAGCTCGGTCTGATTGCAGACGGTTCAGGTCAGGACAGTGTTGTTCGCCGTGCTCCTTCCCTCCCTCCCTCCCTCCCCCCCTCCCTCTCCCTCCCTCCCCCCCTCCCTCATCTGGAACACGTCAGAGAAGCGGCGCAGGCCGACTGTGCCCGCACATCCTGTCCTCTTGTGGTCTGCCATCTCGGGAGGCTCCACTCGTTCACCTTCGCTGCAGCGAGATGCCTTCAGTCAGATTACATGCAGATGTTGGCCGTGCGCTGCAGATGTTGCTGCTCTCGTTGCACGGGGGACTTTTTTTGTTTTGTTTTTTTTTAAAGAAGGAAAGAAAAAAGAGAAAAAAACCTTTCCACCCACACACCCATGTTTGAACCTCGTCTTGTTTCGTGCATTCTGTTCAGGCCCGAGGTGCGTTTGTGTTATCGCAGGGTGAGACATCACTTTGGTTTGACAGCGCCTTGTTTCCTTCTTCTCTTGAGCCGTCGCTCTTGATGTGCGTTCAGGTATTCGTGTCTGAATCGCGACTCGTCTCCCCGGGCTCGTGTTTCCTGCGCCTGAGGATACGCTGTAAACACATGTGCTTGATGAGACATGCGATAACAAGCCTTTAAAGGCCCAGTGTGTACGATTTTGGGACATTGTTGTCACTTCCATCTTCAGAAATAGGATTACACAATAATTATATACGGATATTTTTACAAAGGAATAATCACCTATGATGTGGGACTTGCTTTTTACATTACCCTTAAAGGTGCAGTGTGTGCGATTTTTGTCACTTCTAAAAATATGACAAAACAATGACAAACTGACATTTTCATGAATTTATAATCACGTACATGTTTTATTTTTTCCCCCATTACCCTTAAATGTGTCCATGAATGTATATTTACATGAGGAGGTGGGATCCTCTCTACGGGGGCCGCCATGTTTTTTCAGTCGTAAAAGTGGATGCACTAAACATCTTTTGAGTTTTAATGACACCTGAAGTCGACCATAAGTTCTCCTGCATGTTCAGAAGGGTGAGGGTGAGGTGATGGATACAACACGCAACTTCACCTCTGGAGGTCACCGAATCTTCCACACTGCACCTTTAAGGTACAATAATGCTTATCCATGTGCGTATGTTTTGGTGCGCATGAATATGTTTATACTTGTTGCGCTTGAATGTGTTCCCACACTCGAACATGACACCGCCCGTCCTCTTCATCTCGCACGCTGGAGGAAGAGGGAGCGAGTGATACGGCCGAGGAGAGAGGAACCGTTTTCTGTGTGTGCGTGTGTGTGCGTGTGCACACACACGCTAACTATGAGTGATGAGCACTGGTGCCAGCTGATGATGTAACCTTTTCCATCCCCCTCTCTTTGTTCTCCTCTCCTGGCCAACGCACAATAAGCCTGCAGCTCCTGTCTTCCACATTGTAATTTACCGTCATTTAAAAGCCGAGCACCAGAATCAACTAACCTCCTTTTCACCCCGTCACCTTTTTACCTCTGTTGAATGAGCGGAGACAAGCTCGCAGCCCGACGGAGGCAGATCAAGGGAGGGAGGGAGGGGAGAGATCAGAGAAAGAGAGAGAGAGAGAGAGAGAGAGAGAGAGAGAGAGAGAGAGAGAGAGAGAGAGAGAGAGAGAGAGAGAGAGAGAGGAGGAATTAGAAAAGAAAAAGAGAGAGACGGACGGGGACAGAGGTGCTGTGCGGGGATGGTGTCAGAGGAGGACGTCAGCTCCAGGCTCCAGTGTAACTCTGAGTTCCGATGTTTATAAAAAAAAAAAAATTACAAAAAAACCCAAACTCGTTTGCTGCCACTGTAACCTCCTGGCTCAGCAGTGTACGGCCAGACTAATTCAATTAGCAGCTCCACTCACTCGACACAGTGTAAGAGGGCAGGGACCACCCTCCACATGGGACACACGGAGCCCTGTGCGCGGCCCCCTGCTCTGCGGCCCACAAACAAACACCGCAGGACTCACCTCTGAGAGGAAGGTCTGTGCCGACTTCTGTGCTCCCACGTGCAGCAGGTACTCGTACACGTACAGGGCCAACCTGCACAGACACAAGGGACACGGGGTCAGAGGGTTCATTCACGTACACAAAGGCGCAGATACATTTTAAAGGGACACTGTATGATTTTCA
>JAFBJT010109949.1:185973-207386 GCA_016785325.1 Chascanopsetta lugubris
ATTCAAATTATTAAAAAAATAAATAACATTTAACTCAAACTCATATTTTAATCAGTATTTCTTGAAAAATAAAATAATGAATGAATAAATACATAATACATCTAAATAAATGAATAAAATAAACATATCAACAATAACTCAATCCAGCAAGTTTACATCCAGCAAGTGTAGGCTTTACATCCAACCGCTAGGAGGCAATAGCCACATCTCTTCTCTCTACATCCGTCTGGGTTACGGAAGTGACGTCACACAGCCGCGCCGTGTTTACCAGTGGCGGCCAAACACCGTTGATTGCGAAATAAAAGTATTTTCCCGTCGTTAATCGATGAATTTGAACGTTTCGCAGTAGACATAAACAAAGATGGCGGATCCCGCGGGGGCGTCGGGAGGTTCTTTCTACTCAGGCGGGGTAAGAGACGCCGTGTAGCCGCCGTTAGCTGCGGTGGATGCGGGGGTTTACCGTGTTTAAGCTAGCAGCTGCTTTAGCTCTGGCTACTAATGGGCTGAACTGACTTCATGTTTAATCCAGTTTGACGCCTGTCCGCTAACTGTTTCTGTGGTTTATAATCCTGTAAATGTTAATGAATGAATGTATAGATGAATTAATGAATGTTTGTTCCGTGTGGTGTGATTCTGCCTGTGTGTACATGAAGGATACGGACCCGTCAGTCTCCTCTGTCAAATATTATGTCGAATATGTCGTGTTTTAAATAATCTCTGAAATGTGTGAATCTCAGTTGGCTTTGATCGAGCCCTTCATAGTTACATCAGGTTCTCACCACACAGGCCGCCATGTTGCACCACCATGTTTTACAGTAATCCACGATGGAGACATGAATCACAACGTCACCACTAGATGTCACTAACATCTACACTCTGACTTTACTGTCAGATACAAACAGGAAGCACATTCCTGTACAAAGAAGCTGTTTGATGGCTCTTCATAGCAGCGCAGCATAGTTACACAACAGTGAGCAGCAGCATTCATACAAACATTAAATACAAATAAAAATGGAGTATGACATAAACATTAAATACAAATAAAAATGGAGTATGACATAAACATTAAATACAAATAAAAATGGAGCATGAAATAAACATTAAATACAAATAAAAATGTAGTAACAGATGTTAATATACTCATAAATTTAGTGTTCAGCATCATATTTTACTCTATAAAATAGAATGAAACCTTTGTTTACATAATGATGTTTTCACGTTCATTTTAACTGGAGCGATAGAAATGGCACTTTATATTCTCCATAGCTAAAATATCAGAAATTGCTCATTTATATTGTAATCTGCAAAGTAGCAAAAAGAAAACGCCGCTAAAACAATGATCAGAGAAAAAGAATGAAGTGGAAGCGGCAGAGATCACAGGTTCCTGCTGCGACATGTGATGTTTGAGCCGTTTGATGTCGATGACCTGTGTGTGTCTCAGCGTGGAGGTGCTGGTGGCAGCAGCAGCAGCAGCAGTAATAGTGGTGGTAGCGGCAGCAGCAGTAAAGCAGCCACCAGTCCTGCAGAAAACTACTACCTGGCTCGACGTCGCACCCTGCAGGTCGTGGTCAGCGCCCTCCTCACCGAGTCTGGCTTCGAGAGCGCGGAGAAGGTGGCGGTGGAGACGCTCACTGAGATGATGCAGAGCTGTACGTCTGCGCCCTCTATTACTCCATTTCCATTTGTATTTGTTTTGTTTCAGACCTTTTGTTCTTGACTCCTTTTTGCGTAATTGGACAATTTTCTGAATTACTGTGTTTATTCCTCCCCTGTCAGATATCACTGAAATCGGCCGCTGTGCCAAATCGTACTGTGAGCACACGGCCAGAAGTATTCCAACCCTGTCGGACACCGTGGTCACTCTCATTGAAATGGGTGAGTCCTGGCAGAGACTTGCTCTTATTGGTCAATGATATGATGTAACGTCAGTGACATCGTCCCACGTGTTTGTGTTACTGCAGGTTTTAACGTGGACACGCTGCCTGTTTATGCAAAACGATCACAGAGGATGGTGATAACGGCTCGTGAGTACAGGCTCCTCCCCCTTTTTTTGAGTGATTGATGTTCACTTTAGAATGAAAATGTATTTTGAATCCCAGCGCCCGTGACGAACCATCCCGTGACTCCGCGAGCTCTGTCCGCCGGACAGAAACGCACCCACCCGGCTCACATCCCCAGCTACTTCCCGGAATTCCCGGACCCCCACACCTACATCAAAACACCGGTGAGGCGGGCGGAGCTTCTCCTCAGGACAGCCAACACAGTGACAGTTGTTTCCCTGTGACCCACTTCCGGCATCAGTCCTCCCGTCATGTTTCTGTCTCTGCAGACGTTCAGAGAGCCGGTGTCCGATTACCAGGTGGTGAGAGAGAAGGCGGCGACGCAGAGGAGAGACGTGGAGCGAGCGCTCACGCGCTTCATGGCCAAGACGGGGGAAACCCAGAGCCTGTTCAAAGACGACGTCACCGCCTTCCCCCGTGAGTGAGAAGAGCCAGGTGATTTGTGTTGTTGAGTTTGCGAGCTGAGCGCCGCCTCTGTGTTTTCAGTCATCGCCGCGCGGCCGAGCTCCATCCCGTACCTCAGCGCCCTCCTGCCCTCGGAGCTGGAACTGCAGACGCTGGAGGAGACGGACTCATCGGAGCAGGACGATCAGACGGACAGCGAGAATGCGGCAGGAAACATCATCACAGTAAGTTAATGATCGCTTTTCCTTTGACCACATTTACTCAGATAATTGTTCTGAACTGTCAAGATATCAATCTCTTCTTATGATTGATCCAAACATACACAATATTATAACCCTTAAGTTCCACCTTACACCACAAGGCCCAGCAAACTCCCGTGTTTCTGTAGGAATAGAGAACAAAGGTGTTGCTTGTTGTTTAAAGTCAATTTAAACCATACGTCAAAGTAAAGCCACGTTCGCTCCAGCTCCATATTTATATCAACGTTTTCCTCTGATCCTTGGCAAGAAATTAGATTTCTCTAAAATGTCAAACAACTTACGCTCGGTAACGGTTGGTGGGTTTCCTTCTCAGGACGATCCGGGCGCCGACAAAGAGAACTCCATCCTTCCTCCCAGTGGCGTCGTTCCGTCCGCGAAGGCCAACGAGGACAACGTGATCGACAACCCGTACCTGCGGCCGGTGAAGAAGCCCAAAGTCAGGAGGAAGAAATGAGGCGGAGCTCTCCACTGAAGCCACAGACTTTTCCACAGTGTTTAATGACTCCCACCCCGAGAGCAGAGAAGAGGGAGGGGCTTAATTTCCTGGATGCTGCCCACTCTGACAGACTCTTTTTTTTGTGTCAACCTTTATTGTTTTTGTTCCCAGGAGGCTCTGGCTTTGTTTATAATATGTTTGTAAGAAACATTGTGGTGTAAGAGACAAACACAGGAGTCAAGTAATTTTGTGAATAAAGACAAAAAAAGTTTCTTTTTAAAAACGACCAGATAAACAACTCTTCTTGTCCTCCGCTTGGATTCAGCAGCAAAACGGACTTTTCCACCATTATACACGTTAATATTGTTTTTAAGGTAAATGGTTCAGTGAGGAATAAGATGTGAAATATGATTTATGAACGTAGATATGCTCTGGTGTGTTGTGGTGTAGTAAGTCCAAAATAAGGTCAAAGATAAAGTCTCTTAAAGGGGAAGTACTGTGAGTAAAAGTGAGCTAATACGTTTCAAATGAAGCTTTGGACATAAGATAATAGTTGTATTTAACTGAGTGACTCTATAAGCCTGTGCTTGTTGTTAAAGGTGCAGTGTGGAGGTTTTTGATTTGACAGAATTGTAATATAAATAATGATATGGATGTTTTTATGAATGTTTAATCACCTCATGTATGAGCTGTTTTCATGACCCTTTGTATTTACTTCAGGAGCAGGTCCTCGCTATGGAGACGTCCATGTTGGCCTTTAATGGTAAGTATTATTCTGCATGCTGTGCATATTGTCTGTTCTATTCGATTTTAAGGGTCAATGGTTTTTCACTCTACAACTATGACTTGTATTGTTTAGCTGTTATTGTTTCTTAAATGGAGCAGAATCTTTTGGATTTATATTTTATTTCACCGATTTTGTCATCAACAAAATCAGTTCATTGTTTTTATTTGTTTGTTTCTCGGTTTGATCATTATAGTGAAATATACAGTTTGTAAGATTATTCCCATTTCTATTGGTCTAAATGAAGCATGAAAAAAAAAATTATACTGTGTTTTTCTTATTCTACATTCACCTGCGTGTCTAACTTGTTGTTTTCATGTCTCTAGCTTTAACCCAGAATGGACAAACTAATGTCCTCTGGAGGTTTGAGGACGAGAACATCACATCCCCAACATGCTGGAAATCAACGGCCGGGGTAAGTAATCAGCTGCAGTACATAACTTCACCACAATATGTCACTACATCCTGCATTGTCTACATTTGTTTGCTCTGCAGTTCTTCCAAACTTTCTCAATTGAGTTGGTTTGAAATGTACCCTGCTTACTTTAACCACTAGGGGGCAATGCTGTCCATCAAATAGCGACAGTAGCAAACATGGGTGAGTCACATCATTGTGTCAAGCTGGTATTTTTTCCATTTATTGACTTTTACAGCATTTTAATTTAATGTTAATTCAGTTTTAGATTGAAACCATGTTAGAATCAGGTGTGTGTGTGTGTGTGTGTGTGTGTGTGTGTGTGAGAGCTGCATGAGACTGGCCTAGTTTGAAAATAGAAGTGGGCGTGGCTCTGACTGTGGACGTCTCCTGTTGGCCGACAGGTGGTGTTTAAAAATACTTAGTTCTGTTACTATCCTGCATCTGCAGGTTCACCACTGTTTCCAAATGCTTTAACGTGAACTTTTGTTGTTTTGTCCAAATTTGGCCACATTTCTGGGTTATTTAATGCACATAAACATGCAAATAAGCTCTCTACTGAAATCACCAAAAGACAACATCCAAAAATCTTTCCAAATGTAAAATCCTCTTATTCAAAAATGATGGAACCTGTCTGACGAATGCATGAAAACACTAAAGTGTGTTGTTTTGGTCAAGTTCAGCCACAAAAACAGATTGTTTCATATTCAGTCATGTTTGGTTTTATTGAATGCACTTACAGACAAACATACCTTTGATATATGACAGTGATCTGTGTGAAAACTAGTTTTATTGCACTTACTGTCGAATGTGGGTACACATAGAGCACTCGCGATCAAATCGTGGCTTTTGTTGAATCCTTCAGATTGTTCTTTTTTTAAAACCCTTGTATTCCAGACTGAAAGTACAGCGGGCTGATACTTTACATGATGCATGTGAAGCGTGCTCTTCTCAACATAAGACACAGAGTTAAGAATCATTCTCTATACTTTTTCTCCCTCCATCGCTCAGTCACATGACAATCTGAGCGATAACTCCTTCAGGGAAAATAAATAAAATTCAGGGATTTGTATTTTTTTAAATATCTGACAAAATACTACCACAGAATATTTTCTGAATGCTGAAAAGATGTGCACTTCAAAATGGTACAAAAACACAGACCCATACACACAAAGTGCCCTCATGCGTACAAAAACGTATTTAGCGCTAAAAGCACAACAGGCTCGAATCTGATGCAGTGGAATTTACAGATGATCCCGACCCACGTCCCGCTGCTACGTCTGTCCACTAGATGGTGTTCGTAGTTTTGACGTAGCAGTTCCATTTGTCAACAGCAGGGGGCGGTAAGCTGCGAGATCGCACATCCTCCGAACTAGCTCACGATATCTCATTTGTTTACAACATCAAACTTGCAATTTTCTGTAAATGACTCATCAAAACTGTGTCAAAACACAGCTAACATGTCCATCATGTCCGTTACTGTTATTTTAACTACGTCGCCAACTCACCATCGAGACTGCGAGTTGTTTATCGAGTGCCACATCGGCTGCGTTGTGGTTCTGCGGCATTTCTCGGTTGTTGTCGTCCACACGGCTGCGTGTTCAGCAGCAGAGCAGCAGTGTGGTTCCCGCTGTGATCGCCGTTCTCCTCAAGGATCAATAAAGTTTTCTGATTCAAACACTACAGTATGAAAACTGTACAACTTCCTGTCATGTGATCAAAATAAAGGTCTCGTTAAAACAAACAAATGGATTCAGTCAACAAGAAAATCGCCTCGAGGCTTTTACTTTGACACAGGAACAGGAAGTGATGTAAACATCTGTGATGGTGATGTGTGCAAACAACCAAGACTGAAAAGCAAGTAATCCACAGTTGGTGTGGACAGAGTGGCTCAGGACTCACTCTAGTGGTGACAAGTGGTATTGCAGGGCGGCCACTCTGACAGTTCTGTTGATTTCTTCATAGAGTAACATAACATCTTTGGTATAATTGTACTATGACATTTTAGGTCATTTCTGAATATTTTTACATTAGAAAAATACATTTAGCTCCTCCTCGACAGTGCGTGACAAATACCGCAAGAACATACAGCGAAGCAGTGAAAGTCATTAACTTCCTGTTTCCACCTCTGACCACTGATCAGCTCCTGAGCCGAAGCAGCAGAGTGAAGATGCAGTGAGAAGAGATTCATTCACAGTGTCCGACACACAAACACTTTTTCTTTTTGTCTTTTTTTTGTCACAAACTCATGAAGCTTCCAAGTCTTTACTTAAGACGGTCAACAGTAGAGCTTCACACACACAGATACACACACATTGTTTTTTTTTTTACACAGTTCTACTTCATCTTCTTCAACGTTTTGACAATATGAAACTCCACCTCCTTCACACGTCTGCTGTATCAAAGGCACAGTGGGGAGAATATTAAGTCTGGATATGTGATTACATTTCTGCAGCTGGCGGCGACAAACACAGCCTGTACACAACCACAACATCATGACCATCACAATGGATGTTGAGCGTCTGGGAGGATGAAAGGATGAGAGAAACAGAGGATGAAGGGGTGAAGGTAGGGACATGGGATGAAGAGACTCATGCATGGATAGATTAGATGTTGAGGTGAAGATGTGTATGCGAGGATACACTTGAGGATGAAAGGATGAGGGGTGAAGTTAGGGATGAGTGAAAGGATAGAGAGATGAAGGAAGGTAAAGGGAATGAAGATGAAGGAAGAAGGGTACAGGGATTAGTGTAGGGATGAGGGTGTAGACGTGGGATCAAGGGATGGGGCATTACAATGAAGGAAGGTGGATGGATGATGACTGAAGAGATCGGGGATGAAGGGATCAGGGCAGAAATGGGGGTTGTATGTAGGGAACCAGATTTAGGAGGTAGGAAGCAAGGTTGAAGGTAGGAAGGGAAGGAGTGGAGGTTGGGTTTCCTCTTTTCTCTGTCCGAAGGTAAGTAAACAAAAAAGAATCGGAAACAAACGGGGCACGATGGGTAATTGACCTGGTTCCTGCTGACAGATGATTGGCTGAGAGGTGGCTCGGCTCTAGTTAAGTTCATCAGTGAGAGGCAGCCGGTGAGCACCGACGTGACCCTAAAATCAAAAATGAGCTCTTCTCCTCCAGCGTCCATTCACATCCTCACCATCTTCATCCTCACCATCATCATCTTCATCTTCATCTTCATCACATCCAGATGTTCCTTCAGCTCCTCTGGAGAGAGAGGACAGAGCCTCACACAGTCGCACTGAGGAAAAACTTTGAGACCAGCTGCAGCCGCCTGCATGAGGCTCCCCCCTCCTCCTCTTCCTCTTCTTCTTCCTCTTCTTCCTCTTCCTTTTGCCCTATCAGAGGCTTCTTTCCATGTATGGATCTTCTCTGTGGAGGAGGGACACCACCACCTCCGCCTGAAATCAGCGGTGACCTGCAGCAAACAAATCAGACTGTAGTAAAATGGCATTTAATAAACAAAGACCTTTGCAAGAGCACACACATGTAAACACACACACTCCAATTGAAAACTGGACCTAAACTTGGTCTTGGGGTTCGAAAGCATTCATGCGGTACTTTAGCAATTCCATGGTGGTTTACCTGAGCCGGAGAGAAAAGGCCTCAGGACAAAATGTGTACGAAGAGAATGGCCAGACCGATGTTCAGCAGGATCACCATGCAGATCATGATGGTGTTTGGGCCCTGGAGGAAACATAGGTGTGGATTTAGGAAAGTTGGTTTGTCAATTTCAGCACGATAAAGACATTCACATGCAGCTGCACCTCTTTGCAGGTATTTTCCACCAAATAACTTCTTATTCTGACTGGTTTGAGGTGGTATTGGTCAAAGACCTCATAACGCATTAGGCTCCACCCTCTGGGGACTAAGAATGCCAGCGACAGCATGTGTATCTCTTGTCTTACCTCCAGTTCCAAAGAATCTGCCATCGCATCGCAACATGGGTTTGATACGATGGTCTTCATTCGAGCTTCTACTTTGGGTTCCATCTTCAGAGCTGGTTTGGCAACGATGGGTTTGGCCTCCACTGGCTTTGGTTGTGTTCTCGGTTCAGGAGAAGGTGTAGGTTTTGGGGATGGAGAGGGGGCAGGGGCAGGGGAGCGGGCAGGGGAGGGGGCAGGGGCGGGAGTTAGCTGTCGTTTTGGCAGCGGTTTCGCCTCTGCTTTGCTGGACGGTCTGCTCGCCTCCCGGGACTCCACTTTGTTCTCGGTAACCGAGGGCACTCGCTCCTGCACCGATGGTGGTCTCTCGGCTTCGATCTCCACAGGTTTGGGCTCGGGGGTGACGGATTTGGACACCCTGGCAGGTGGGCAGGGAGGTTCTTCTTCCTCTTCCTCATGTTCCTCTTGTTCTTCATCGTGAGCGATGAGGCTGTTCCTTTCGGGGGCAACAGGCACAGGAGTGACGTCCGGTGCTTTTGGCTCAGATTCAAACTTCTGCAGGGGCTTAATCTCCAAGTCGGAGCCCTGCTCGTTCTTGTTGCTCTGACGACTGGGGGTACGAGAGGGGCCGCGACTGTTCGGTCCGCCTCCTTCTTCAGGAGCAACTGGAGCTGGAGCTGGAGCCGGGCTGGGGTTTGAAGGGGTTGCATTTGCAGGGGTGGTGGAACGACTGGCGGGCCTGCTATTGGGTTTACTGCCTCCCTTACTGCCACCGCCTTTACTGGATTTGTCCTCATTCCAGCTCCCTGGACTGAGGAGTTTGGGGTCCTCCTTGCTGAAGATGCCCGGGCTGGGGGAGGGCGTGCGGCCTGGAGAGGAGCCAAGCATGAGGCTGTCCAGTTCGTTCATAAGGGGGCTCTCCGGCGGTGTTGGCAGCGGCTCCTCTTCAGCCAGGAGAGGCTCATGTATGACGATGTCTGTGTTCTCGCTGCCCTCCACAACCTCCTGTAACACCCTCTTCTTCATGTACTCAGGACCTGTGGAGAACCGGTGAAGTCAACATGTTAGTTGAATGAAATATCCTTTATAGTACTTTTGTACTATGACAGCTGAAGTACTGAACAGTACATTTGCCTCTCAATCACGTTTTGAGTGGTTTCTCTTGGCGAACAAAAACATCTGTCATTGCTAAAGGACAAGTCCTTTTCATTGTTGATTTTATGTTGTGAGAATAAACAAGATGGTGCAGTGACCCTGACACAAGATGAATGACTGTGTCCTTATCTCCACGGCAAGATCTTTCATGGAGGAAGACACAGCAGAACTCAGCCAGGCCTCATCAATTTGTAGCATTAAAGCAGGAAAACCGAGACAGTTTGTCTATTTGATCTCTGTGAGCTCTCTGCTGCAGCAGGAGGAGGTTCCAAAATGGCTGCTGGCTGATGCTGTTAGGGCTATTGCCAGTGGAAATGAAACTGATATGATCCCCCCTGGGCCAATAAGATGCTCCTTTTTTTAGACATTCAAATGTGACTAATCCTTTAAGCTCGTCTCAGCCTGAACAAGCTGGACAGATGCTTCCAGAAGAAGTGACTAAACCTGCGGTGATTGTTGTGGCAATTATAGAGCGGCAGGTACACGGGGCAAAGAAATATTGAACTTACCATGTGAAAGAAAGAGATGCTACTTGCACAACTACTGCTGAAACTATGAGGTCTGATTGTCTGCATGGATGGTAAAAACATTACCAACACACCTATGAAGCGATTCCTGTGCTATTTTCATGCACAGGAATAAGGGTAAAAGGCTACGGTTGCTTTCCAAATTCAGATGATTACTGACCTGGCTGGTAGAAAGTAGGGGAGAGTTCTTTGGCGACCAGTCGCGCGATACTGGACTCGCTGTTGGAGGCCTGAGACGCCTGCGAAGCTCCTTCTGCCTTTCCCTTTGAATGGGTCGTCCTGCAGGGGTGAGAGATGCAAGAAAATTCACATTTCAGTGATGATGGTGACAGTGAAATTCCCAATGTTAGCTGATGGGAAAAAGACTTTTGGGCCTGTACTGACCAGCATAGAAGTTGCAGTACTACCGTTTGGCCACTATGTCTGTGTTACATTGAAGCTTCTGAACCTCTGTCCGGTTCTTGAGTACATCCATGCAAAACAACGATAAGGCATTTCAGCAGCCCCTCGAAAGTGTTTGCAGTGATTAATGGCGCCCCCCTGTGGAAAGTAAATGCCTACATACGCATAAAACCCATTCATCCCTTATGTCTCCAGACTCACTGTGCTAAAACTCTGTCATCCGAGAGTCAGTGTCAACAGGGAGAATTAGTGATTGTGATTACACCGTGGATACTTGACATACTGTAACTTTACACGCAGCAGAAAATAACCTGCTCGTCCACTTGAAGACTCAGCGGGGAACTTTCCTCCGACTGGAACAATTACAGACTCCTGGGTTTTCCCTGTTTGATTGATGAGCGCCACCTGTCCTACTCGGCACCTCCTTCCATCAAACTCGCATGTAATCACGGCACTGATACTTTCACTCAAAGGCAACATAACAGCAGCTGTTTAGCAAGACGCTTCCAAGATACAACTTCTAGGAAACACTTCAGACGCCCATCGGTATTATGCACTTATCAAATTTGGCCTGAACTTGTGCAGCTCGAGTTGGATGCACACTTGTGGATTCTAAACTTTAAAAGGACCAACAAACGTTTATTCGCCTCAAAATATTAAGAAATCACCAACAATTGTCCGTACGTGTTTTAGAAATGAGTCGACATTAAACTTCACACAGGAAAATGCAATTTGATTTAAATGTCAACAGATGACTTAGACATTTCCATCAAGCACCATGTAATACCACGTTTTTACCACTAGAGCAAGTCACAAGCCCTAATAGCATCCTGTCTGTCACTCATCCACACTGGCTGTGGTTTTCTGGTTTCACAGCTGTGCCAATTATATCACCATCATGGATAATTACATCACTTCCTGCACAAGTTTTAAAGTAAAAGCCTTGACTCTTCCTTGTTCACTGCCTGAACCAGGGGTGTCCAAACTGCAGCCTGGGAACCAACTGCAGCCCATGGTCCACTTTTTATTGGCCTGAAGCAAATTCTAAAAATATAATGGAATGTGGCCCACACCAGAAACTTGCATTTGACTGTATTGTACTTCTTAGTTTAACCACTTTGTGGTGCTACCACTTAAATGAAGACAGTCCCACTTGTACGCATTCATATCAGACCGCCGACCCGACCTGCACTTGTAACTGAACACATAAAGGCAACAATCACTCATGTTTGTGGTCTATTTAAATTGATCAAAATTGTAACATTTTAAACCAAAGAAATTAAACCTGGGTTTTAAAGGTGCTATAGAAATGAAGTTTATTTCCATTATCATCATTCAAATTTTTTTAGGAAGTACAATAAATAAGAATATCGGTCAGAGTGGAACCAAACTTAAAATTTAATTCAATCATTTGCCGTCATGGTTCTTTACATCATAGACCTGCTTCTTTCTGCGTCAGTCATCTACCAAACATGACATTCGACACTGTGACCTAAATACCCCCTTATACTTTTTGGGTCGCCTTAAGGAGACACCCGCTGAACTCAGCACTCAGCTTCTGAGAGAGAGAGAGAGAGAGAGACTTGGGTTGTGTCTTCACCCCCCAGCGCGATGAGATCACAGAATAAACGGCATCATAAATCTTTATGTAACACGGATCCTGTGTAATAAAAGCCCTTTGTCTGGCAGCTCCTACTGTTCTGCTGGTTTGTCGCCATCTGTTTCTCGTCACGCTGCAGTTGTCCCTGAGCCGGCTGACGGCCACACATACTGTCAGTCTGGCATGTGCCACTGGATCTTTGTGGAAGGTCCTGGTCAAATGTGTGTGTGTGTGTGTGTGTGTTTGTTTGTGTGTGTGTTTCTGTGTGTCAGAGGCAGAGGAAGAGAGGGAATTCAGTCCTAATTAGTAGAGTTGCTTTTCTACACACACCAGGGCTTTAGCCAGTACTGCATTTTAGTGGTACGTGAATATTGCTTAAAGTAGTCCAGTGGTATATTAATGGTGAGAGACAGTTTGGAGGTTGCTGATTGGAGCTTACGAGAATTGTACCCTCCTTTTCCCAATAGTTGTAGCATGAGATCATTATGCATATTTTCTGTATTGTCATTGTGCTTCCAAGCAGTCTGTCATACTGGATTTTGTCTAATGGTTTGATTTGCACTGTTTATGTATTTCCACACATTCCATTTTAGACTTAAAATGGTCATGCACTCATGTTTCTTATCATTTTTACCATAACAGTAAAAAAGTTAGTCGTTAGCTGCAAGTCTATAAAAACTGCGCCTCCTGTTGACAATCCAATCGGTCACAGTGACAAATTATGATTTTCATGATGAAGTCATCGATGAAAGTCCCATCAGGTGCAGACTGGGATGTGGCTCTGGTAATAGAGTGGTCGACCCCGGATCAAACGGTCGGTGGTTCAATCCCAGTCCTCTGTCCTTGTACAAGAAACTGGACCCAGAATGGCTCCATGTTCTCACGGAACACAGATAGAGCTGCGTGTGAATGGCCGAAGCTGTAAAGTGCTCCGAGTGGTCATTAGGATCATAAAAGCTCTTTTATAAACACGGAGCATTTACCATTTAATTACAGCTTTGGCAGGAGGTCACAGAGGGAATGACTCCAGAGATCCCGTCTAATTAGTCAGCGGCTATTTATTCCTCTGACATTTTTCATCACGAAACAAAACACATTATAAAAGCATAGCCGCACGCTGAGGTCAGACCCGCAACTTTGTTTACAAGCGTTACGATCCGATCTGCCGGCGGCGGCGGCGGCGGCGGCTCACAAACTGCTGAGAGCAGCAGTACAGTACGAAACTCAAGCCGCACAACCAAAGCTAGGTGTGGAACATTTACACGTTAACCCTTTATACCCAGGCACCTGCTTATGAGCCGTGTCATATTTATATCTGGGGGGAAACCATCCGACACCACTGCTGACGCAAGATGGACGCTGATCTTTCGCTGCCAGGCACAGGAGCTGAGGTTCTCAGTGTGGGATTGAAGTTGTGATTTGGACAATTGGAGACAAAACACAGATCTGGCGAGAGTCAGTGAGCCCGTTTACACGACGGTGGAAGTAAGAACTGTAATAATCAGATCTCTGGGTTTCAGTCATCAGATCCTGTCAAAACTCCGGTTGACAGGAGCCTCTTCAGTGATCAGGTTTCCATTGGAGGACGAACGTACGCAACGACATAAGATTCAAACTCCCTGTTCTTTTCAAAAAAGTCGTGTCTTGTTGAACATAACTGAGCTGTGGTGTATTAATACACACCGTTTCATTATTTCATATGTTTGAATGAACTCTCCTCTCATCCCTTTAGGGGAAGGGTTAGGTTTCGGTTTGGTTTCTTGCCCGAGTCCCGTTCCACAGCTGCTGCCGAGCGCAGATCAATCTCCACGGCGCAGAGACCGGAGAGCTCTGGTCCTCGCTCTGGTCAACAGGTTCTCAGTTCATGTGCAGCACCTGAACCGAGACACTGCCACGTCCACGCCCACGTCTCCACTCCACAAGTGGCTCTTTGCGACTCCCTGCTGCTTTGCGCCTGTCTGACGTCTTTAGTTCGTGCTCCGCTCAGGTTGTGACTGACGCATGTGCAGATGTAAAAACATGGTAGACATCAAATCACTCAGTTGACATGCACGGAGCAATCGAAGTATCGGGGAGAAATCCAGCCGCGTTCCCCCGGTTTCTCAAACTCTGATTCCTGCAGTTATCTGATGGAGGAAATCAGAGTGTGCCGTTTACATGACCACTTGAATTCGATCCATGACAGCCGAGGTTGCGCTGCGCTTATTGTTTCCACGCATCGTACAGATGGTCAAAAGATGCTTCACAAAAATGTACTGCGTGAGAATATCATTCTCTCGGATACATCACTTCCTGTCCACATTTCAAAATAAAAGTCTCGAGTCATTTTCGATGTCTCATACCCGGATAACTGCAGTCACCTGAAATTCAGAGTATGGTGATTACATGACCACTTGAATGATCAGATCACTCAAATAATCAGATAATGACCGGAGTTTTAAGTGTCATGTAAACGGGCTCAGTGACGATGCAGGAAAGATGGAGGCCTGTGGGGGGAGGGGAAGGGGGAGGGGTAGGGGGGGGTATAATCAGCTGTTGCATTCCCCTGTGATTGTGATACAGCAGGAGTGTGCGTGTCCATATTTAGTCAGGGCTCCTCGGTGACCGCAGGGCCCCTGTGCGTGCGTCATTTACACCCTGCCACACGGGTCCTCCTCCTCCTCCAGACGCCCGGCTGCTGCTCACACAACAATGTCCACAGAGCAGCAGCAGCAGCAGCAGCAGCAGCAGCAGCAGCAGTGTCTGAATGCCAGCAGTTCGCTGCTGCTGCTGCAGCTGCCCGTGCTTGAAGGGGGACGGGGTCTGGCTCCCCATGAGACGCACAGGTGATATTTTTAAACGCGCCTCGTCTTCGCCAAAGAATCGAACCGCTGCCAGGAACAGATGTGTTGTGTCCTCGCTGCGTTATACAACAATAGATCTCAGCTCGGGAGGCCAGGCCCGAGTAGTTTGAATCATCACAACAAAAAGTGCTCTGATCGCTGAAGGTACCAACATATAGAGGCTTCCAGACGACTGGGTTCAGATCCCATTGCAGTTTGCCATTTCAAACGGAGACATTTGTCTTTCACGCAACATAAACATCCTCGATACACTTTGTGAATCTAGATGATGACATCCATAGATCCTCTTTGCTTTTGTTTTACTCTTGTACATCAATGTTTACAACAGCTCGAAATCCTGGGCAGGGGTGTCATAGTATATCACCACGAACCCTCATAACAATTCTACAACTTCATCGAGCAGACCTTTTCACGCAAAGCAATGAATGAAGGACTGGGAATTGAAACCACGACCGTTTGCAATCAAAGTACTCGCTCTACCACTGAGCTGCTGTCGCCCCGTGGCGTCTGAGCGTCCTCCATGTGTCTGACACCACGTGTGTCTGCTCCCAGCGACCGCGTTCATTGGGCAGGGCAACATGGCCGCCTCCACGGAAGCGATATGGGCAATGACCATGATATAAAAAAACAATGCAACAATTTTGAGAGGTCACAAAAAGTCACGTATGTCTCATGTGACCCTTGTGCGATATACTGTATAATCCCGGCAGCATTTTAATTTCATAAACACGGCGAGTGTTTGCTTCCATTCAGCGCGGTTGGATTTGCTGTAGGTGACTAACCCGATGCACACGGGCCCGTTACTGCTCCTCCTCCCAGCACAATATTTAGATTGAGATCTGCAGGGATGGGGGTCTGCGCTCCGTCACCGCCCGTCTGTAAACACTGGGCTTATTTTCAGGTGCTGAGGACGAGCCGGGACCCAAACTCCACCTCCTTGTACGGTCAAAGACAAAAGAGGTTCACACATGCCGCCGCATATTTTTTAATTGACTACAGTTATATTTTTGTTTCTGTTCATTTCTCAACGCTCAACATCGCTCAGTGAGGGTCTGTGTTTTCCACTTTTCCACTGGGTCCAATAAGTGTCCACTTTATTAGGAACCCTCCAAAATGAGTACGATAACCTTGCCTATGTACATGCCTGTTCTTTTCTAGATGCTTACTTATTGGATAAGGTCTTTACGGCAGGACCGGTATGACTGACACATAAATTGCAGTACCGCCAATTGGCCACTACATCTTTTTAACCCCCCCCCCCCTAAAGCTCAAAGCACACTGGTATCTATTTAGTACGTATGATACATCCCCGGTTCAGACAGACAGAATTAGCATCAGAGCCCCTAAGTGTGGTACTATCTTCATCATAGAAAACCACGACGGGCTCGGTGATGTGAAATTCCTGTGGTCACCCTGAACAGCCACTTTAGTCTCTGCTCATTATTTGTTATCGGAGAAACCGCGCTTATATAACGACTGTTTAGAATGTTAGAAGGTTATTGTGATTGACAGGAGCGACCGATGATGATTATTTATCATTATCATTATTATTATTATTACTATTATTATCATTGTTATGTATTTTATTTTATTTATTATTTTACTTATTAGTGTCAATAATATTTTTTTATCTATTTATTCATTTACTTTTATTATTCATCATTTCCATTGTAAATTATTATTTTCTTTTAAAATGTATATCTTTATTTATTGTTTTGATTGAATTGTCCACAATGGTGCCATAGTGTTGAAATCATAATGAAAATAAAAATGACAGACATAAAAATTACGCAAACAACTACTGGCCGACCATCTTTGCTTGGAAAAGCAGAAAAATACATTTAGAGAAATGGATGAACGGCACATCTGCAGCGGACTCTTACTCTTCTTACCTGGAGGCGGCGATCTCCGCCTTCTGCTTGGCGATGGCAGCCGCCCTCTGCGCTCCCTCCACCGCCCGCTCCACCTTCTGCTTGATCTTGGTTCCCTTCAGCTGGATCACCCTCTTCTTCATGGCCTTCACCAGCATGTTGTTCATGTACTTGCCCTCCTCTTTGCCGCCCTCCGCGAAGATGGTGCACCCGTATCCGTGTCTCTGGTTGTTCAGCCACTCGCCCTCGTACTTCAGCCCGCTCGACCTCTCGCTTATTCCGTATCCCGACCGCTTGTCGTTCTTCCACTCGCCCATGTAGACCTCGGTGGTGGTGGCGTCGATGTCGGCCTCCACCGGTGGGAAGTCCTCGGCGCCGGCCAGGCTCTCGTCCATGCTGATGGTGGAGTTGGTGTCGCTGGCGTTGGAGCTCATCGCGGACTCCGTCCTCAGGAAGCTGATCTTACTCTTCTGGCTAGAGAGCGAGGTGCTGGAGTCGGACTTCCTCAGCTTACCCAGCAGAGACCCCCTGCGGAACAGGCCCTTCTTCTTGGGCTTGACGGCCTCGGGGTCCACCTGCAGGGTGAGGGCGAAGCCGCCACGGGACGGGCCCAGCTGGGTCGGGGTGGCGACGGGCGTCTCCTCTCCGGACGCGTTGGTGGTGGTGATGACGGGGACGTCCTGCTGCAGGACGGTGCCGTTGCTGTGCTCGCTGCGCAGGGAGGTCAGGGAGGTTCGAAGAGGGGAGCGCACCACTGCGGCCATTCCGTAGGGGACGCTCTGACGGACGCCGTAGCCGTGCCGCATCCCACCTGTGAACTGACCCTGGAAAGTTCCTGGAAACATCAAGAAAGATGGAGTTTCAATTCAAAATCAATGTTTGGTCAGTTTGAAGTCCGTTCCCCGAGAGGGAATCCTGCAGACTTTTTGGACGATCCTCAGTTTTGTCAGATGCAAGCAGCAGCTACAATTTGATTGATCAATGATTAACCATTCATTCATTCATTTGTTCATAGATTCAAATTTGTTTCCTCCAGTACCTAAAAGTTTTTTGTATATACTCATGTCCCTTTCACAGTGAGTAACTTATTCTGTCATCCTGTAACAAACATCGCAAGATGGAGAAGCAGGGAATCAAACCCATGACCTCATACATGCAACCCACAAACTCGAGCATTGAAATTCATATCTCGGATCGTCAGATGTTTCTTTGCACTGTCCACCGCTCCAGCTGCTGTTTTCACTCTCAACCTGAAACGCTCTGTAGAGCCCCAGCCCCTCTCTGCTCTGATTGGCCGGGTGGTCCCTTATCAAGTGCTCCCAGCTGAAGCACTGTACAGTTTGCATTCGCCCATTCACACACTGCATGTAGCATGTGTTTTGAGCATGTACCGCCTCACAGAGCGCGTATCACGCCTCCAGGCTCCGTGTTAACGTGACGTGTCGACACTTGGAGAGACAGAAAATAGTTCCGTCTATATAAAACAGCCCAGACTTTAATCTGGGCGGCAGAGTCACGCCATTATCTTTGGAGTGACGGGGCTCAGTCACTGAGCGGTGCCCGAGCGTCATCTCTGGGTTTGGTCTCATGCTAAAATTGACACACGTGTGGATTAATGTGAACACTGGGCCTCAGCCCCTCAGCCTGTGAGGCCAGGAGGGCATGAGGAGGAGGAGGAGGAGGAGGAGGAGGTGGTCTATTATTGCATCCTGACATCTGGTGCTATGACAACCCACCCCCTACACCCACCAGATCACAGCCCGGTCTGCAGGGTGATGAGTCAGCTGTTCAGGAGCGACACAACTGCCGTTGGACAAAAAGCATGAACTTTATGTCTGACTTCGTTTCCCATTTCTGCTTCGTGTTCAGACGCGAGTCCGGGCAACGCCAGGAGCTCACGCAGGGACCTGAACGCTGATACAGGCGCAGTGTGTAAGACTGAGGTGTGTTAGAACACTGATGTGTGCATCCAGTGTGTCACCACCAGCAGCTGTTTTCATAACGCGCTATATTTGCCTCGGGAGCAGCTCCTCACCACTACAGGGCGCCGTCCTGCACCACCATGTTTTTACAGTGGCCCAGAGTGGACAAACTAAATGCTCTCCGGGCTCTAGGGTGGGGTCGGATGGGATGAGGGTGGTACCACAAGATGTAAACACAAGGGGCTTATTCTAAATGAATTTAGGTGATTATTTACACTCTAAATATAAAGTCATAATATTTTAGCTACTCCAAATGGATATTTCATTGAAATCTGACACACTGCACCTTTAAAATAAGCGCTTAGTCATTTCAACTGTATTTTCACCAACATGACAAGTTGTACAATCTGTAACAAACAATCAAATCAAGTGGAGAATTAGGTTAATGAACGTGGGTTTGACTCCGCCCTCCACCTCAGCGGTGGTTGCAGCGCTTTGGCCAAACGCGAGTGTTCCTGTGGGGTTTGAGTCTCTTGGAGCTGGAGCAGGTCTTGAGTGACAGCAGCAGAGAGACTTCCCTGTGGTTCCAGACGTGAGGATCCCTCCCTGGTTTTCCTGTCGCCTGCACTGAACTCACGGCTCAGGACCAGGACTGAGGTGGACTCGTGTCGCGTGGGATGAAGTCATCAGCAGTTAATCAGTAACTTCAGATTTATGACGCAAAATATGAATTTGGACCTGAGACACTCGAGGCGGGGCTGTATCCGGAGGGGTCGCTGGGGGGCGGGGGCAGGGGGTGGGGTCGGGGGGTGGCCCCAGGTGAAATCTGTTGGGCCCCTGAAGTGGCCCTTCACCCCGTCGTTACCAGTCTGATTTATGATTTGTGTGCAGCATCGACTCTATATCCTTACACTACCCTGCCCTGTGCTGCATTGCACCTCCTCTCCACTAGTTGGCATGGCAGGATTTCTTTGCCAGTATTTTCATTACATACTTTGTATCTTCACAAGCTAAAAATACAAAGTCGGCTATTTATAGGTTAAACCTGCATTTCGGTTCATCAGTTATCAAATTCCATGTGTTTACATGTGGCCTATGGGCTCTGCCGCTCGGGGGAGACGGTAAATGCGTCACATTTCATCGTCGCTTTACTCCAAATAACATTTGAAATACTTTATACTTTGCCTCTCACCTCCATCTGCGTACGTCTCAGTTCCGTATCCGTCCTGAAGTCCGTTATTCCACGTTCCCTCGTACTTGGCGCCGCTGCCGGCGCTCAGCCGGACTCCGTACCTCCCCTTGAAGCCATGAGTCCATTCTCCTTTGTAAATCCAGTGTCCTTTGGTTTCCACCCCCAGGCCGTGGCGCTTCCCCTGCGCCCAGTAGCCCTCGTAGGTGTTCCCGCTGGGCCAGGTGTAGACTCCCACCACCTCGAAGCCGTAGTTCCAGGAGCCCGAGAACTCGCCCTGGCCCTTGGGGCCGGTGCAGATGCCATGGCCGTGGGCCTTGCCCCCCTCCCAGCCTCCGCAGTAAGCGCCGCCGTCGTCAAACTCGAAGCGACCTCCACTCATGCCTCCTCCACTGGCGAGCGGGTCAGAAAGTAAAACGGCGTTTCAGTGCTTGAAGATAGAAGCTCCGTCAGTGTGACCTGGACTCCACCTGACATGAACGCTGACCGCAGGTGTCCTCAGGGTTCTTCTTCTTCTGCCTCTTCCTCTGGAGGTGATCTGTGTCCATGAAGGTCCAGGGTGCACTTTATTTTTATCCGGATTCTTCCAGCGCTGGAGTCGTCATGAACTACCACGGTTCTCAGAGTAGCGTGTCCTGTTACATACATGTGGTGGAGACAGTTCCGTGTTATTGTGATGAAGAGGAGTATAATGTCTTTGATGAGGAGCCGGGGATCTTACATGGCCACAGAGAAACAGCCCCTCTCTCTCCCCCCTGTCCTCTCCCTGCTGCCACCCAGCTATCTCCTGACAGTCGCTGCCGTTGGAAATATTTTAGCAGACCTAACAAGGCTAACCCCCCCAACGGCCCCCCTCCCAAACCCCAACACACACACACACACACACACACACACACACACACTTCCAAAAATACAACCCAATCCTTAGCTCCGCTGCCTGTAAGGAGTCATGCCAGAAGAGTCTTGCCACTGAAGACTCCGACGACTCAAGAGTTTGAACAGACACTTTAACTTTGTTTGTTTTGGAGAAAGTCAATAAACAATTTTGCAATCTTGTTCTTTTCAACATTTAAGCGAAAAATATTCAATGTAAGATATTTAGAGGCGTTTGCGACCACCTGAATGAATTAATTCTTGTGTTCATGACTATACATTCACATCAGGAGCAGGTCCTCGCCACTAGAGGGCGCCATGTTGCACCAACCATGTTTTGAAGCTGAAGTAGCAACTTCACCACTTACTGTCACTGAATCCTACACACTGTTCCTTTAAGTGCAGCGAGTTCATACCATCCTTTTTCATTTGCTCCTCGGTTGAAGGATTTATTTGTATAACGTGATCTTTGCTTCTAATATATTCATTTCTATAGACACTTATAAATATGTTGACATCAGTGTGATGTCCCTGACCAGCAGTATAGAGACCTGCTGGCCTCGTCTCTCATTACTTCCTCTGCTGGACACTACGAGTAACTGCATAACAGATATTTTTGCCTTTGTTGCTATGGTTATTCATTTTTTTGAATGTATTCATTTATTTACTCTTTTTCTGGACCTAAGGATTTTTGTTTATAGGGTTTGGAATGAGTAAAATGTTAAGAATTATATGGCCAGAAATTAAATTAAATTAAATTAAATTGAATAAAAT
>JAFBJT010109950.1:0-20400 GCA_016785325.1 Chascanopsetta lugubris
GACTTCTGAAACAATGAACCTTAGGATGGGGAGAGGAGGGGGGAGGGGGGGAGGGGGGGGTGATGGAATGGATGGATGCAAAGGAAAGAAGGAGAGGGACAAAAACAAAAATGAAACACGTCAAATAAAACAGGGACAGACACGGAAAGGACACAACACAATGCATCAGCGTGGGTTCGTGTGCGTGAATTCAGCGAATGAACACGAGAACAAAAAAGACGACAAAACAAAGGGATGGAGAGGGGGATGGATTCGGAGAGTCCAGCGGCGGTGGGGCAGTCGTGTCCACGCTGAACGGTCCACTTAGTCGGGGCAGGGAGGAGGTTTATGACACAGATAAACTGCTGATGCACTGATGAATAATTCAGGCGCCGGTGTATAATTAATAAAGGCAACACGGCAACACGGTGCCTTTAAAAGCTTCTGGCCCGACCAGCTGACGGTGGGAGACGTGGACCGGAGGAGCTGACGGGGTTAAGTGGGGTGACGTGTGGATACACAAACCCATGAAGCACACATGACTGCACTCTGAAGGTGAGACGGGTGACATTGCTCGGATGGATTTTGATGTCACCTGGGTGAATTAGCGAGTCACCCCACCGTGGAATCGCGGGGTTTATTTTGAAAGGTGCGGTGTGTAAGATTTACAGTGGTGGAAATGGAACTTGAGATGATTGCTCGGATGATTTATGAGTGTAAATTACTGTGACTGCAAATCATTGTTTTTTATGACTCTACAATGAGTCCAATTTGTTGCACCACCTTGTTTTTACAAAGACCATCATGAAAACTATAGGCCACCATAGCTATCAAACCTAAATATCATTGGTAGCTTACATTTGTACTATATTCTTCACATGCTGCCTCTTAAAACTGCTTTTATTTCGTAATAATGTTGTTTTTTTTAATCTTTTTTTTCTTTTTTACATCTAGACCTATTTTGTGTGGCAATCACTGTGGACAGCACAGAACAGATTTCATTGTACAGGGAAACATGTTTCCTTACTGTGCACATGACCAGACACACTTGAATCATACCTTCTTCGACATGCTTAGAGGGAAAGAGCTGATCATGCAACTTCACCAACTAAACCTTATGCGCTGCACCTTTAAGTCGCTAATACAGCCAAATATGAAAAAAAGCTGCAAACTGCATGAGCGATGATGACAGGAGCAACACGCTGTGACAACAATGCTAATTATAACACATTTGTTCAAACAATCTGAAAACATAACGGAGCGTAAATGATTGAGTAAGAGTCAGTGTTCGTATCAGGGAGAGACGAGATAACACACGACATTTAGAGAAGGAGGCATGAAGCTCAGAAGGAGCTGAGAGCAAATTGAATCCACAATGAGATGAGGTGGAGATGGGACTTTCAGAGGAAGCAGGGTTTGTTTGTGTGATGCTCCTCGGCACCTGCTGATGCTTTTGCAGAGTTACACAACAGCTAGAATCTCCGGTGATCACTGCGGGTGGAGAGACCACACAGCAGATTTGATTTGCTCTGGAAATCTCTTCTTTTTTGTATTTGTAGCACAGAGTCACACAAACACCCAGGGAGAGAGACCGAGAGGTAGAGAGTGAAATGTCATGCTCTCCACCATGACACAGCGAATCTGCCGGTGAATCTGTTCCAAGAATCCAGATCGATGTGTCAGACGAATGTCTACAGGCCGAAATATAAAAACACAAACAAGTCTAAGAAAGAAAACAGACACACACACACACACACACACACACACACACACACACACACACACACGTTTAACAGATATCTCTAGGTGAGACAGAGAAGAAGAGGAGGCACTCCATGCAGGGCAGAGTGAGTGAGGTCGAATGGATTTCTACCTCTGAGGGATTTAACAGGACAACTATAGAGAAAAGAGCTGAGACACTGTGAAGGAGAAGGTGTGTGTGTTCGTGTGTGCGTGTGTGTGTGTGTGTGTGTGAAGAAAGACAAGGAGACTGGAGTCCATTTATAGGGCGCTATCTCAAAAACATTTACTCCCTAACAAGGTGACAATGTGTCGCGAGTTCATTCAGAGCCCTGAAAATGTCAATAAGGCTGTTTCTGCATTTCCTGTCGTGACTCAGATCTGATTCTTTTCCACAGACGTGACTCAGATCGGAGTCTTTGGGGCTTCGGGGACATAAAACATCAGATTGTCAATTCTCATTTTCAATGCAGACATGTGTCACTTCAGTATGTGGCCCTGGATTGGGTGCAGTATATCAACACAATTTATGGCCATGCGACATGACTGAGAACAGTCCCATTAGAATACATGGGGATTTACTCCCTGTGTGCTGCGTGTTGTTGCCATGGGCCTGCTCACTGCGAGGAGCTCAAACAGCTCAAGTTGGCCGTCTGTTCTTCTTCTCCTTCATCTTATGCCATTGCTAAATGTCTGTCATGTCAGTGCTTCTGCTTCATCCTCAATTGTTTGCGAGGTAGATACAGAAGTGAAATGAAGACACTTCATGGTTAAAGGTCAAGCAAGACCAGCACTGGACATGAAGAAGACAAATCAATCAATAGCGAAACGTTTCAAAAAGAAGAAACTGTCATTTCCACGTGACGCTATTTCACATTTGCACAACAACAAACTTTGGCTTTGGCCATGTTGCCTCTTTACTGTCCTCTAGTGGACATGAGGTCATAAGCTGTTTCCCTTAGAAACCATGTAAAGGATGCACGGCACTATCGGGACAGTGATGGCTACACTGATGAATCAGCATCAGCTTGTGCTCATCTTTGACCTATTTAAATTTTAAACAATGACCTTAGATTTAATTTATAATCCTCACATTAAAGAGGAGAAAAAAAACAATCAACTTGAAATTGCTATTAAAGTGGCTGATAGATTTTCAGATCGAATAACACCTTTCAATTTCAGAGACAAAACTCCTTTCAAAACACCGTTCATGAATCAAAAGGAGGTATTGCAGGCCTTGAGGATACAGTTGTCTTTATAGAAAGCCCCCATGTAAACAAAGCACACACACAGCTCCCAGACTGCTGTTAATGCTGCAGGAAGCAGTTGAAACATTAGTGCTGACATGAAGCCATCGTCTGCAGAGTCATTTTAAAGACAGAAAATCATTGAGGGGAAATGAGCCTAAATCTATACCTCTCACATTCTGTGGCCGTGCCTCACAGGCCTGAGGGAATCCTCCTGATGGACCCCAGACATGCCATATAATACACTGTGTTGGGAGTGGAGTGGGCAGGGCTCTGCATATACAGTAAGTTCTGTCAATAATGGGCCTACGGGAACGGGCTTTGGAGGGATTATATAATATTATTCCGCTGATGGTGACATCCATTAAACCATCGGCGCTATCTGCTCCCTCCTGGCTGCAGAGGGAAGTCCCTCACACGAGCGGCGGTGTCAGACTCTCTGCTCGACGGATCATTTGTTTGAATTTCAGTTGATTCAAAAGAGCTCAAGTGATTCAACAACCTAAAGAAGAACGAGTTGTAAAACACATACATGCAGCACATATCTGACGGAGGCCTATGCGAGTAAGTACTATCAAATATTCATAGGCATAACACAGAGGAATGATATGACTGCTCCCTGAGAGGGCAGTCAAAGCATCTTGACTGCCCCCTTGTGGCTAAAGCCACAGCACAGGTCAGGAACTGAGCCTCATCCATGTTTAAGGATGGGACATGGGGAAAAACGAAAGAATAAGTTGTTGTGAATGATGCGTCGTTCCAGGAGATTTTGTTTTCAATTCTACATTGGAAATGTGTCGTCCAACTTTAAAAGGAAAAACAACAAATGACTTTCCTTTTCAGGGGCATCGGTTGAATACATGTGCAATTACTGACCGATACTCGGTGAAATCTGGTTTCAATCTTAACACAGCATGCAGTAATCAGTCAATTCAATATGATGGTACAGAAGAGGTCTTCAGAAGCGACTCTGATGACTGTGACTATGGCTCAGAAAACCATACTCATATCTCGGCTGCATAATTTGGGACAAGGGAACGAGATTAGTTTTGCTATCATCCACAATAATGACATCAGTTGTACTGCATCATCAGGCCGGGTCAGGAGTTTAATCTTCAGCGTGTTGGATGTTCCTACAATAATTAATCTGCGGCACAAAAGGACGTGCCGTTGAAGAATTTCGGCTTCATGTTTTCATTGTTTCATGAGAGAAACGACAAAGAATGATTATATAATGACATCAGCAGAAGTCTACAGGATGTGTGCAACTCTTCTTTTCTCTCTCTCTCTCTCTCTCTCTCTCTCCCTCTTGCTCGCCCCACGTCAGAAGCTTGTCTGCCAATTACTTGGAGCACAGGGAGAAACAAGCACCCTTCCTACAAGTCAACAAATATAATTGCCTCCACCTTGGAAAAATCCACTGCTGCTCAACTTGTGCCATTACGACTCAACCCACATTTTCCATGCGGTTTCAAATCCTACCACTCTCCTCCCCCTGGTGTCAGACACTGTAAAGCTGTTGTGGATGATGTTTTTTTCCTTTTCTTCATAACACTATTTATTGTTCTGACTAATGTGATGTAAGATATAGAGCGGATCCCTGTTAGAGAGGGGAGAGAGAGAGAGAGAGAGAGAGAGAGAGAGAGAGAGAGAGAGAGAGAGAGAGAGAGAGAGAGAGAGAGAGAGAGAGAGGGGAGCAGGTAAGAGATGAAACCAGCAGAGGAAGAAGTCGGGGGGTAAAAGAAGCTGCTTGGATGATGGGAGAGTGAATGCACAGAGGAAGAGGAGGCTGAGGGAGGTGATGTTGAAGGGGAGGGAACATCTTCCTATAGCATGTGATATCTAATGTGTCCAGGAGCAACATCACCGTGAGGAATATGGGCACTTCGAGATCTTTGACATCGAACTAATACCTTTGCAGTATTTGATTAGGCTTCACTGTCAAGGGGCTGCTGAGCCTTGAGTGGTCTACGCGTACGTGCTCTACGATATGTGCTACTTACCTGAAATGGGTTGTGTGTGTGTGTGCGTGATCAACTGTATTCAATCTGCTTTAGCTACACGTTTCCACCTACAGCAATTCTATTTCATCACTGTCTGGGTGTTACTATGGCAACAAGGAGTTGCTATGTTTATCGTTTGTCCCTCGACTTCTCTTGACAGTTGCTATGACACATAAGTGTGATGTGTTTCCGTCAGCCTGACTGTGACCCGACACACTTACAGCCGGAGGGGAATCGATTCAGAAAAAAGCAGGGGCGTCAAACATACGGCCCGTGGGCCAGAACCGGCCCGCTAGAGGGTTCGATCCGGCCCGCGGGATTACTTCGTTCTTTGAGTTTAAAAAGAGGTACGCTTGGTTTATGTTGGTGATATTGAGAATAGACGCTTTCATTTATTAGTCAGTTTAAATTTGGAGTATTTTCGTTGGATTATTCTCAGTGATCTAAATTGGGCTTTGCAATGCTTCGAGCCACAACCCAACAATAAAAAATGAGGGCTAAAATGAGGTCATCTCACTCTTCAGACACGTCAAGGCATTTGTTTAAATTGGCGATCTCGTTTCCATGGTTGGACGTGACGCGTGACACATATTCAATACACGCAGAAGGAAGCTGTCGATGCGCAGCCTCAGCGACAGAATGATGAAGTCCACTCACTTTGCATACAGAGTCCATCGGTGCAGTTCTGAGACTGGAGCACCATCCCGTCGCAGTCCTTGCCTCCGTTCTTAGGGGCGGGGTTGTTGCACTCCCTCCTCCGCCACTGGGTGCACTCTGTCCCACAGGCTGACCACTTACTCCACTCGGTCCACACACCGTCCACTGGAGGGAGAGGAACCAGGGGAATAGGAATCACAAGAGACGACAAAGGGAATGTGGAATCATGTTGTCACTGGAATTATTAATACTATTACTGTTAGTATTACTACTGTCTCTATTCTTACGACCATTTCTTTACTATTACTCTACTACTAAGTGATACTTTTATTATTTATTATTATCTATTTATTATTCTCATCATCATTAAAAAAAATGTTTCGACCTTTTTGTGTGTGCTTCTTACGCAAATGTTGTGCATATAATGTCCTCCTCTTTACTTTCTCTATTTTTCTCTTTTTCTATTTCATATCATATCTTATACCTATTGGCCTCTCGAGCTGCTGTAACGCTGAACTTTCCCCGCAGTGGGATTAATAAAGTTTATCTTATCTTATCTTAAAAAGATGAGGCGGGGAATGATTTCCTCTAGCGCTGCCCCAACCCGTCACTAGTGTCACATTTACTGTCTATGGGATGGAGGAGGCAGAAACTAATGGATGGAGGTGGAGGCAGAGAGCAGGCAGAGACGTGTGGCCGCCGAGTGCGACGGCACAAAGGAGAAGAGGATCCACTTCCATATAATATGGACACGGTGGAGTGAGAGTGGGGGGGGGGGGGGGGGCGACGGGGGGGGGGGGGGGGGGGGGGGGGGCGAGCAGCGGTGTCGTTTGCATTAAAGTCAACTCACCGGTGCAGAGCGTGGTGCAGGACAGTTTCTGGATGGCCTGTCCGTCACAGGGCAGTCCGCCGTTCAAAGGGGCGGGATTAGTGCAGCTCCTGGTCCGTTTCTGGAAGCCGCGACCGCAGCGGCTGTTACACACTGACCACTCCGTCCATGTGGACCAGCCACCGTTCACTGTGGACACACACACACGCGCACACACACACACAGATCACACGTTTGAGTGTGTTGGTACATACACCCTCTAATAACACTTGAAAAGCTGACATCTTAGGGACAAGGCATCTCCGGGGGGATAATCGTTCTAGGCTGCGCATACCTGAGGTGTTATCTAATCATTAAAGGTACAGTGTGCAGAATCTTTATAAATGACAAAATACTATCTCAAACAAGAGTTCCCTCTAAATCACCTTTGATGACCCCTAGGCTTTGTTGTTTTCTCTTTCACTCTCTCTCTCTCTCTCTCTCTCCCCCCTCTCTCCCTCTCTAAACTTGACCTTCATCTAAACCTTACCTTAACCTCACCTCGACCGTGTATAAGTACTCCAACGTATTTATGCTAATGATAAGACGAGTTCACATAAATTAGCTATGTATGCAGGTTTACCACAACATGAGTAATACCTCATCACACAGACAAACAGACGTGTGTATGGACACACACACACACACGCACACACACACTTGCAATTTCATTCAATTAAGTGCTACTGTAGCATACATGCCCCACTGCTGTGAATAAACTCAATAATAGAAAACAAGGTACCACATATGCATGCATGTGCACATGCACACACATACACACACATGAAGTTGTGTCACAGACAATTAAACCGTCATTCAGCTTTATATCACATTCACCTCGAGTGCACCCAGGGAGAAACACAAATTCAACAGAAGGAGATCTCTGAATCCTCACCAGTGAGAACTGTTGTGTCATCGTTTGTCAGTTTTTCTTCATTTTCCGATTCTATTTTATTTTATTTGTTCCTTCGCGAGATGCCCTTGCATTCTGTCACATTTCCTTTTTTCTATTATTGATGCTTTTCACCAGTGAAGAAATGTGGCAGCCACGAAGACGGGGGGACGGTGAGATGGGGAGGGAGGGAGAGAGAGAGAGAGAGAGAGAGAGAGAGAGAGAGAGAGAGAGAGAGAGAGAGAAGCATACGGTGAATTCATAATGGCCGGAGAACGGGCGAGGAAAGAAATCAGAGCGAGAGAGAGAGAGAGAGAGGGAGAGAGAGAGAGAGCGAGAGAGGGGACTCGGCTGTGGCGCTGGAATGAGTCACAAGGACACACAGTGGGCTGACATGTGCAGAGGTGTAGTGGGCTGAGATTCCTGTGCCGCTGCCTCTCGGCAGCTCGGTCTCAGCCCAGCGGACACACTTCCTCTTCCCAAACATCCAATTAGAAATGAATCATCCGAGAGGAGGTAAAATCACATACGGTTACTTTTCTTTTTTTTTTTTTGTGTCATACTTTCTATTCTCCTCTCCTTCCTCCTCCCTCCCTCCTTCCTCACCTGTCTTCACTCCATCCAGAGCTGCCGCTCCATTTTTCCCCCCACATGCTCCTCTGGCTTTCCTTTTCCTCCTGATACTATTTCACCTTGTCAACAGTGTCAGCCGGGCTGTTGTGCCGCTGAGAAGATTGAACAATCTATTTCTGTAAGGATACATCAGTGTCAAACCACTCCATCTCTCGCCGTGTGTATCCAACATGCACACACGCACCGGTACTTTTGATTGAAACACTCCTACCAGTGAATAGAGTTTGTGTTATATTTGAGAGGAACACTGTGTGTGTGTGCGCGTGCGTGTGTGTGTTTGCCTGAGACATTGTTTCTCCTCAAATTGTTTCCAATCTCCCTCATGTCGCAGTGGCATTTGGTAAAAATGGAAACTTTCAAAAAGCCCTCTCTTTGGTTTTCTGCTGAAATAAAATTTTTTAGAAAAACATCCCATCCCTCCTTCCACAGACGTTATTGTGCCGTATGTTGCGCAATTCATCGGTATCGGCTCAAAGTGTGTGGACCTTTGGAAAGCCAGAGTCTCCTCATTCAAAAACCCAAGACGTGATTGGTGGGTTTTAATTGGACGGGGGTCGAAGGTCATGTGGGGAAATCGGGCCAATCACAAATAGAGTGTGTTGGCATGGCAGCAGAGCTGATTTCATGTGGCAGATGGGCGCTGGCTGGGCTCAACCGAGAAGCCTTTTCAAAATAAAGTGTCAGATTGGTGAAAGTACACGGGACACCACACGTCACATAGAAAGGGATGATGAAGCCATGGATAGTTCTAACTTTGTCAAGAGCCTAATTTACCATAAACGATGACGGTGGCCGTCGTGCTTCTCCTCTTGGCCACGATGTTCTTGGCCACACACGTGTAGTTGGCGGTGTCCGACAGACGCGCCTGCTTGATGATGAGGTTGTGGTCGATGGTGATGTAAAAGTTTCTGTCCTCTGCCGGGTCGATGATCTCCTCGTTCTTCAGCCACTCCACCTGGAGGACAGGAACAACAACACCTTTCAGTCAAATCCTTTTTAAAATGTCACAATGGGAAAAGAGTCAGACTCCTTCTGGAAAGCGGTTTCAAAAAATGCTAAATATTCTATTTCAATATCATGCAGATGACCACACATTCATACTCCATTTTATCTAAGTACCCTTTACTTTGAAAAAGACACAACTTCACAGTGGTTCAAAAGTGTGTTAATGTTTATGATAATGCAGTGCTGGTGTTTTTGTAATTTGAGAAAATCTAAATAACAATTTAACGAGAAGCTCGAAATACTAGGTTTCACACAGTCAACATGTAATATTGTGTGATTCCCTCACCCTTAGACACTGTAATGTTCTCTAATTGCCATTTCCTCCTCTTCAATGGTCCTAAAATTCCATTGTATAGTCAACTTAAAGGCACAATGTGTACAATTTCATGTAATTCAGGGGTAACGTTTCATGTAACAGCAGAGTAACTCTTATCTTATCCTTAGACTTATCCTTAGTATGTCTAAACTAGCTTGTGCGACTTTGGAGACCCCTTTAAGACCCCTAACAAAAAGTTAGCTTGTCTATTCTGGGCCTCTGTGAAAACATGGTGGCCTCTGTAGAGAGGCTCTGCTCCTGATGTGAAACAGCCCGACTGCACGAGCAGAAGGAGATAATCCAGTTTTTGGACAGTATTTGTATAATCTTGTTTCTCAACCTTTTCCAGATGAAGAATGAAGATGGGATGAGAGGATTTGTAAGATACAGCAGTAATCTTGTTTTTTAATGGAAATGCCACATTGGAGCGTTTCAAGAAAATTATAAACAAATAAATAATATATAAATATTAACTATATATATATTATCTACTCATTCCCAGTGCTTCATGCTGTAAACAACCTCTCCTAAAAATCTTTCGTATATGCAGTAAATCCCTGAGATCACATTTTTCCATGCAAATAAATGATAAGGAAGGGAATATAGTGTAATAACAATAACAATAATAATAACAGTGCTCATGGATGATGAAGCCACAGGAAGATGTTTATGCACTTATCTCCCAGATCGGCCGTGAATCCTTCACCGAGTGGAACCCCACGGTGACGGTGTGGAAAAGGAGAGTGTTCGGAACATATGCCTTTGCCAGATATACTTTGGGTGAAGGGTAGGACAGTGGAGGAACTGCCATATTTATGAGCCTAATCACATTTCCTGAGTGCTGTATTTACTGGTCCGAACCCTCATAAATCCAGCATGCCTGCGCTTTATGGCAGCCACATAAATGTCTGAGCGCCGCTGTTTAATTTCCTCCTCCCCTCACATTAGGAAATGGAAATCTCAGATGTAGAAAAGAGGAAAACACAGTGTTATTCTTCACTTTACTGCCCCGGCCGTCACTCTTCTCCACCTGCCTCCTCCTCTGATGGGCAATGATTCCGCCGTGCCTCGTGGTCAGGGGGGGGTTTTACAGAAGCTCTGAATTCTCAATCTAAAGTCAGACGCCGTGCGACCTTTCGGTTTCCATTTCAAAGTAAAAGGTTACACCAGAGGAGAGACGAACAAACGAAAATGTATTATATGTGATTTCGTTGCCATGAAGATTGTGTTGGTGTGCCTCTCACGAATAAAAGCAGATGCAATGTGTCTGACGCTGTGAGGGAGACAACAACAACATGGATCTCTATTCATGTTCAGGGGGAAGGTGAATAAGCAGAGCTGTGATCACAACAATGAAAAGGAGCTGAGATATGAGCACGAATACAGAGCTGGAATTTGTGACAGAGAGACGAGAATACAGAGAAGTAGAAACACAATTTAGACGGTGAGAAATGCTGCTCAGCACCAGGATCCAGGTAATATTGTTTCTGTTTTTCAACTTTAAAGTCTATTAAATGTCTAGTGTGTTTGGGTGTTGTTGGGATTTGGGTGAAACTATGTCAGTTTCTTTGGGCAGAGAAAGAAAACAAAGAAGTGCATTTAACTCCATTGTACACGCTCTGGTGTCGTTCTCAATTGCAGATTGTATGTTGCGCATTTGTACACAACATTGTCACATTGTATAAATCATTGATATTTATATCTCATCTCATGAAGGTTCTGTTTCCATTCTCATCTGTGTGTCTTTTTTGTGTTCGCAGTAAAGATAATGGATGTTTAAATGAAAGAAGCAAACCTATGTAACAATACACACAACAATGTTCATTGTGTCAGAACAGTTAACCCCATAAGTCTTTTGAAATGGAGCAACTGAACAAGAGGTTGTTTTTTTAATGATGCGTGTCAGTATATTCTAAAATGTATAAAAACCTACATTATGTCAAGTTTCAAGTGCACACTTGAAAGTTTGGGGGCGGAGCTTGTAATGAAGAGTGAGTTTGATAGAAAGTAAGTGAAACACTGAAGGTAAAAAAAACAAAAACAGGGAGAAACAAACTAGTACCTGTTCACTTTGATGCTTTGCAACCAAGCCTCTCACACCACACACACACACACACACACACACACACACACACACACACACACACACACACACACACACACTGTAATCAAAGATGGTTTACAGGAATACAGTAGCAGAGTTTGTGCGCAGATGCTGAAATCCTAAAACTAACTGTGGGATGTTGACTTTGAGTAACTTGTCAAACACTTGACATCCACAGCTCAAAGCCCAGTGCTTTTTTTTTAGTTGTGTGATTCAGCACTTCACCATCTCTTCCCTTCTTCAAGCTAATTTCTCCAGATTGTGTGCCAGATGTGCCAGGTTGATTCGTTGAAGTAAAAACAACAACAATCACACAGGAAATCAAACTGTGCAGCTTTTCAAAATAAGATCTTGTTGAGGAAATGTGGTCCTTTGCTACACAGAGACCGTCCCTCCTCGTGATTGTCTGCTGCATCATCTGTGACTCACAGACCTGCCGACAAATAATAAGCAGATTATTAACCATCGATCTGTCCATCAAAAGTCTCCTCGTGGTTCCAATGCCTCATCAGAAACACTTTAAGGAATTTTGTCATCTGGTCTAAATAATATATTTTCGAGATAAACTAATTGGATGTCATCAGCAGAGACAGATTGTTGGACCTTCAGTGCCGGGTCAGTGTTACACACACACACTCTCTGGTGCTTGTGGCAGCTGGAGGTGGAAATAGCTGCAGTGTTTGATGGAGTCTGAAGGTTGAAGCATGTGAGACTGATGTGTGTGCTCCGCTGGACTCAGACAAAGAGACCACATGTGGTGGTTATACTATCACTGCCGCCGCATCATTAGCCACAGCTGGTGCAACTGGGTGTGTGTGGGCGTGTGTGTGTGTGTGTGTGTGTGTGTGTGTGTGTGTGTGTGTGGCAAAGGGAGGGTTACTGGATCAAGCCAACCCCAGGGGAGAATATGTATTTGTTATTTTAACTTTCACCCCCGTCACCTATCTCTCTTGCATTAATCTCCTGTACAACACAAACACAAACACACACACACACACACACACACACACACAAAACCTGACTTTGTTTATTTCTTCCTCCTTGACACGTATGTTTGAATATTACATAACGGCAGATTTCCATTTCTTCAGTTGTTTACAGTGTATTTGCTGGATTGAATATTGTGGCAAGTGATAACATCAAATATGTAAAGCCGCCATATGTTGTCTCGGTTGCAACTTAAGTTCACATGCTCCGCCCCCTGCTGTGCAATATCAAAGCAGGATATACGAGTGTAACGTAGCACACAATCTATTGAGATATGCATCTCTCTTTGGCGCTGGAACAAAAGCTGGGTCGCATGCTGTGCAAGATAAAAGTAGGCCAAGATATAGAGATACACACACTCCCCTTTTGTTGCACTGGAGAGCCACGCCAAATGTTTTGAAAGGCAAGAGCTTTGCCGCATATATCTGCTCGTGAGCGCGGGGACATCACAGTCACGCTGTGTCACAGACAGAACCACAGTATAAATCTTGCAAAAGCAAAACAAATGGCAGACCACAGAGCACGGAGTGAGATAACAAAGCAAAAGAATATCTATGACAAATGCTCAAATGTGACACGCTTTGTAGAGCCGCTACAAAGGGGCCTCATATGGGAGTCGATGGCAGCAGATACTCGGTGTGTGGAATCTGCCGCTGCATCACCACCGTCATTTTTCAAAGTACAGCAGCCGGGCCAATACACACAGATACACAATGAGAGCACCAGGGAACATGAGACGGAGAAATCAAATCTGATTCTGCAATCAAATGAATAGACTCTCACTGTGTGTGTGTGTGTGTGTGTGTGTGTGTGTGTGTGCGCGCGCCTGTAAATCACTGATGTGTTAATGTGCTCGTCACTGAGGATTATCCCCTTGATTAGCTATATTATCTGGTTCCCTATAAGATCACAGACGAGTGGGTTAAAGAGCTCTCACAGTGATTACACTTCCTTCCAGTGGGCGGAGTCTGTGTTTAATGATCCCCACCCCACACTGCCCACTCTGCCCACGCTGCCCACACCCAAACACTCCATCATTCATTCTCACAGCAAGCTGAGGCGGAAGATGTCGGACATCAGCGGACAATCCCGCGGAGAGACGGTCTCTTTGTAGCAAAGGACCACATTTCTTCAACAGTATCTTATTTTGAAAAGCTGCACACTTTGATTTCCTGTGTGATTATAGTTACTTTTAATTCCACGAATCAACCTGGCACATATTTCTCTGAGTCATCTGGAGGAAATTAGCTTGAAGAAGGGAAGAGGTGGTGAAGTGCTGAATCACGGGACTAAGAAAAGTACTGGGGTTTGAGCTGTGGGTGTCAAATGTTCTTCTCTGCTGTTCAGCAACTCATGCTAATATTAATAAGGACACTGGTGTATATGTTTTTTGCATTCATGGATTTTAATCCCTCCCTCCCATCCTCAGATGTAAGTAGGTGTCAGACTGTGTACATTTACCTCAACAGTTCTTTGTAACTTTGGAGCTGAATTCCCCACATGCCTGCTCCTCTGGTGCTAACTGCTCTCACATACATTAAATTCAGTGTGGAATGTCAGCGTCATAAAACATGAACATTTTCACAACCTCACACCCAAACACTAACGCTGCAGATTCCTGGAATCGTGTATGTGTTTTTCGCTGACAGAAGAAATGGCAGCGGGTCTCTTGGTTTATTTAGGTGAGAATTTCTTTGGATCTTGTTGATAGATCTCTTGTTTTTGTTTTTTTTCCATGTCCAATTCCAATCGACCTCCCACCCAGAGCTCACTCACCCCATCTACTCACCTGATGTGCAAGTTTCTGTAGAGTCAACTTAAACATCACCCCGCTGTCTTTTCCCAATCACAACTCTCTCTAATGCACAACCCCCTGCCCTCATCACTAATGCCCACTTTCTGTTACACATATGCACATACAGCACTGCCAGATGTGCCACACTCATTACTATGGGGCTCTGACTGGCATCTAGAGAGCCATCAGTGTAATTGGGATGCTTGTTTCCATTATCTCACACGTGCGCGCGCACACACACGCGCGCACACACACACACCCACACAAAAATACACACCCACACCCACACACACACACCAACACACACACCCACACAAAGAATGCCAACCCAGCTCTCAAGAGTCCAGTCCGTCTGGCCAGCTGAAAAAATAAACTGAAGGAGCGATAAAACAAGAAAAGAGACAAGGAGGACGCACAAAGGGAAGGAGAATAGAAAGTGAAGATGACAGAGGGCAAGAGAGAGAGAGAGAGAGAGAGAGAGAGAGAGAGAGAGAGAGAGAGAGAGAGAGGGAGTGGATGGAGGAATTACGGAGGAGAGAGAGAGAGAGAGAGAGAGAGAGAGAGAGAGAGAGAGGAAGTGGATGGAGGAATTACGGAGGGGACAATATTTGAGTGACAGCCGGCCGGAGGAACAGAGAGCAGGTGGTAGAAAACATATTGAGAGACATCGTCTCAGACAAAGTGAAGGAGGGAGGGAGGGAGGGAGGGAGGGAGGGAGGGAGGATGGACGGGGGATGAGGGATGAGTGTTGGCAGCGTGGACCATCTATCTTTCTCTTCGGCTGCCATCAGCTCTCCTGGCACAGACCCAGACAATTGGTTATAACTGTCTGTGTGTGTTTATGAAACAATAACACCACCAGATGCCTCACACCCTGACACACACACACACACACACACACACACACACACACACACCTCAGCCACCTCCTGATGTGTGGCTAATAAGAATAGTAATCAAGCTATTCATTAGTGCAGTAACAAAGGCTATTACTGGCTAATCAACAATCTTCAAACTCAATCGAGGAGAGCTAATAGAAATTTAATCCAACAGCGCACATGAATATGGTGCAGATTATGTGCGCGTGTGTGTGTGTGTGCGCGCTCGCGCTCGTGTGTGTGTGCAGTGGTATCTGACAAAACAATTAACTCATTGTGATAAGATAAACAAAAGGACTTTGTTGTTTCAGACGATTACAGCAGAGTAACCATCACCAGCAAAGAAACAAAAACAGTTGGTGTGAAATGCTTCCCCTGCAGCATCGGGTGAAAGAAACCCTCAAAGTACAATCAGCGCCTCAATGCATCATAAGACTGATCGTTTTATTGTCTCCTTTTATCTCTCATTGACTGTGGTCACCATGGAGACATGGACGGACCACACGGACCCGTTTGCACTGCAGACCACAGGAACAGTGTCTCCACACAGATCACTGTGGTTTAAGAGCTTTCATTTCTCGTCAACTCGTCACAAAATAAGAGGCTGGATTCTCATCAGCTGCTCTCGGAGTCAGCAGAGCGGCACTGACAATTCTGCACAGTATCACGTTGTGCTTTTGTAATGTGATATCCTGGTTTCTCCACTCACCCAACAATCCCTCAACTAACCATTCAAACCATTACAAAATCCTTTTAATTGCCAAAATCAATCAATCAACCAATCAATAAATACAAACTTTGTCCACCACTGTAAAGTAGGAGTGCACCAATCTGGAAACGCCGATCCCACCCTGACATCCCATCATGCTTCTGCTGAAACCTACAACCCATACTCAACACATTGCCATGTTTTGCCTGACCACCCCAATTTACCTGACTCAGCATCCTGTGTCAGGATGGCCGAGTGGTCTAAGGCGCCAGACTCAAGGTTTCCGACTTTCCCGTGTGAAGGGTATTCTGGTCTCTGGATAGAGGCGTGGGTTCAAATCCCACTCCTGACAAGTCTATTCTTGAAGTTCCCTCAGGATCAGTAAAGTATTTATCCATCAAACTTCTGGCTATTGATCTGTGCTCAGTACATGTGCATAGATCAATGGTTTGGATCAGGTGACAGGTACGAAAGCCAATCATTCTATTTGATCTGTATGAACTCATTGGTCGTGTTAATGAGCATTGTCATCCGTACCCGCTTTTTTTACACATGTATTTTCATTGGTCCTTGAGTCTTATTCTTTGCATGTTATAATAAGTGGATTTGTCACTCTCACGTTTTAAGAATGAGGACTAGTGTGGTAATTTTCCTCCTCGCTACTTTGACTCTTCTAACTCCCAACTTTTACAATTCTGACAAATAAAAAAGGCAAACATGTTTGTGCCAACAGAACCTCTTCACTAATTGTCCTCTTGACAACAAGGGCCACATTTCACTCCCACTACACGAGCACTTTCCCACTGACTGTCACCTCGGAAAATCAAACACACAAACGGAGTCTTTCAATTTGACTAACTCCATAATTCAATAGCATGTGTGAGAACATTGTAGCCTTCAGTTATTAAAACTTAAGTTTCTCCAACACGCCCCCCCCCCCACACACACACACGCACACACACACACTCCAAATATAAAGGGTTCATTCTTGGGTAATGGAGACAATTGGTGATATCCTCTGAATTTAATTTGAATTCCTGCTCACAGACGTGAAAATAATTCCTCATAAGCCTCTCCCTCTCACGGGGAGGCAGATGACGCCCGCTCTGCCAGTCACAGAAACGAGCAGACAACGTGGAGGTCTAATGCAGTGACACAGGTGGGCGGAATAAGCGCAGACTGTCAAAAGAGGGAAAAATAACATAAGAAAGAATCTATAAATGTGCACGAAGTTGAGTAGCTCTTATATCCTGCCTTTGTCAGGAGGAGCTGTTAATAATAACCTTGTCAGTGAATTACATTAATTGTGGGAAGTGTGATATTCAGTCACCTACAGTATATCTGTGCCATTTCACATGCCTGTCTTAATTGGCCATATGCTCTGGTGTTTCTGTCTGCATCCTCACTTGGGAGGTGATTAGGACGATCCTGCTGCCCACCGCTGCTGCTGCAGGGACTTTACTACAGTCACCAACACCAATACAAAGCATGCCGGGACTGGGCCGACTGGGCAGACTGTGCAGGTTACAATAAAGACTGTGTGTGTGTGTGTGTGTGTGTGTGTGTGTGTGTGTGTGTGTGTGTGTGTGTGTGGTGCACGGATGTGTCAGTGTGTCACTTCCTATGTGTGTCTATGTCGACATGGGATTTCCAGAGGCTCTGACAGCTTAATTAACTAGATCCAGGCGAGTGACATAAAGACCCAATTAACCACAGTGACATAACTGGGCCGCCACTGACAATCATTCCACACTAATATTGTAAAAGACGAATTTAATAACAATGAAAAAAAAAGGTTTCATTTGCTTGAGAGGAGTTAGAGCAAAAATGTAGAGCGTGTTTAATCTAATTTAATTTTTACGAGGAGAATAAGACAAATACGGAGCAGGTGTCGGCTCTGCAGAGAATGGTTACACATATGTTTATCAAGCACTGTGTAAAGTGCCCATTACTGACATGGTACTCTTTCTCTATTTTGTTTAATTCTGTCCAAGACATGTCTTAATAAACTTTTTGTGATATTACAAAAGAAATGTGGTGAAACACAAAGGATAAAAAAAGGATAAAATACACTGGAGGGCAGGAGAGGAGAAGTCTCCTTGGCCCAGGACTTCATTTCTGTTCCTAAAAGAGTTGTTGCACCATAAATTAAAACCTAGCTGGGCGTTGAGGGAGGAGTGAGCACAGTATATAAGAGACGCAATCCCCACTGTGCAGCCAAGTGTGAGGGATATAGCAGAGCGCTCTCCAAGGTGTCCCACGAAGACAGAACTGGGACACGGGTGGACACCCGCCTGGACTGGGACAGGTCTACAGAGGCCGATGTAAAATAACCTACAAAATACAGCACCCTGCTACCGACACGCGCACATCATACATTCTGCAAAGCTGAGACTTATTCGTGTGTACGTGACTTTAAATAACAGGCATTAAATCATAAGGCAGCTTTTGTTTTCCAGGATTCAGCATTTTCTAAAGAGAAGTAAATGAAGAACAAAGCTCTAAACTAAAACACAAGCACAAGGTTAATGAGTCTTTTTCTGCCACCTCAGCTTTGAAATGATGGAGGGGGAAGAGAGAAAGGAAAGGAAGGACAGAGAGGAGAGAGGAGGTAAGGAAAGGAAGGGATATGGAAAGGAAAGGAAAGGAAGGGAAAGGTCAAAATGCAAAAGGAAGGAAGGGGAAGGAGAGAAGGTCACAACAGGGTTTACAAATAAATGGAGGATGGGGGAGGTAGAGAGGAGAGGAGATGGGAGGAGAGGAAAGGAGAGGAGGGAAGAGGAGAGAAGAGGAGGGAAGAGGAGAGGAGAGGAGAATAGAAGAGAAGAGAGGAGAGGACGGAAGAGGGGAGGAAAGGTGAGGAGAGGGGAGAGGAGGAGAGAGGAGGAGAGGAGAGGAGAGGAGAAGAGGAACCATAACAAAGAAGTTGCTCAGCACTAAAAGAGGTCACAGATGTGCTGAACAGAAAGCTTGCAATGGCTTCTCCTGGGTACACACACACACACACACACACACACACACACACACACACACACACACACACACACACACACACACACACACCTCTGAGATTTAACACAGGTGCAGATGCTTCACAGTGATCTATTAGACTCACCCTCTCATGCCGACATTCAAGAGCGGAGCGAGACTGAGAGAGGGAGAGATGGATGGGGAACAATCTCAGGAGAGGGCCGGTTAGAGAAAAGGTATTTCCACGGCAACGGTGAAGGAGGGAGAGCCAGAGTTAGGGAGGCAGTGATTATTGTGGAGGAGGAGGAGGAAACGGGGAGTGCGGGCCAGGAACAGATATCTACGGGTGATCCATTAATGCTAACCCGACAATGTCAACCGGGGACAGGAATCAAGAGAGAGAGAAAGAGGGAGGATATGGGGAGCCCTGAGAGAGAGAGAGAGAGAGAGAGAGAGAGAAAGAGAGAGAGAGAGAGAGAGAGAGCGGGAGCGATGCACTGAGAAGGGGGGATGAAATAGGTAATGAGGAGGTGAGGGAGAGATGGAGCCATGTGGAATTTCCATACCATGTCCATAATTAGGGAGAAGAAGGATGGAGGGGGTGCAGAGAGAGAGACTGGGGTGCTGGATGGAGAGAGGTGGGAATACAGAGAGGATGAGGAAGATAGAGTGAGGTAATCCTTTCAGCCCCAGCACATGGGAAAACAAGCAGGGGAAAGTCGGAGAAATGCAAAGAATGCAGGCGAAACTGGTGGTGGTGGGGGGGGGGGGGGAAGAGAAGGGGGGTGAAGAGAAGTAGCATAAACAGGGGAGGGGGTGATGAAGTGGATGGACCGATCGGAGGCTATAATTTTTAACAAGGTGCAGGAGGTTGGAAAGTAAATGGAAAGATAAACATGGGGGGGGGGGAGAAGGGGGGCGGAGCCTCGGAGAGATGGGGATGTAGGAAAGTACAACGGGAAAGTAGAAAGTGTTTGAAGGAAGCGAACTACTGTGGGGAACTGATTCCACTTTGTGAGGCGCGCTCTCGCGGTCTGTGCGTGTGCGCGCGCGCGTTTCAGGTCGCTTCGCCGTCAGCGAGACAGGGAGCGGAGGAGAGAACACAGAAATTGGATAATTTCCCACACTTGACGATCTTTCACGGCAACATCATGCTTTGATTGTACTGGTCCAGCCCACTTGCCGTAGGCTGCACGTGGCCCCTGGACTACGATAAGTTTGACCAGTATCAGATTTCCAGGACAAAAACTGAAAACTGACACAAGAGACTAAAAAGCATTTACAGTCAAAATGAGAATATTTCTGGCAAACTGTGGAATTGGGGGTAAAATCAACTCAAACGCAGGTGGCTTTGTTTTCTCAGGGCGTGGTCATATGTATGTAGGTTACAGTGAAGCAAACACACAAAGGTCAAAGGTCATAAAGAAAACGGTGTGTTAGAGAATGATAATGTGCAACATAATGTTTAGTAGAGTTTTGGCGTCACCTCATCTGCATCATCTGCGTTGTACGACCCTCATGCGCTGCCATCGGGGCATTGCACTTGGGTGATGCAGAATAGTGGAAAGGGATTAAACCCACAACTGTCTGGCAAGTGGACTACCCTGAGCAGTTCAC
>JAFBJT010109952.1:0-12186 GCA_016785325.1 Chascanopsetta lugubris
TATGGAGTTCCACAAGGTTCCGTACTCGGTCCAATCCTTCTTACTTTATATATGCTGCCATTAGGCAACATTATCAGAAATCATAATATAAACTTCCACTGCTATGCAGATGACACCCAGCTATACTTATCCGCAAGGCCCGACAACCTAACTCATTCGATCAAACTCCAGGATTGTCTTAAAGACATTCAGACATGGATGACCCAGAACTTTCTACTTCTTAACACTGAAAAAACTGAGGTCATAGTCTTAGGGCCAAAACACCTGAGTACGCCACTGTTAAATCAGGCAATAACCCTAGATGGCAACAGCCTAGTCCCCTGCTCTACTGTGAGGAACCTGGGAGTTTTATTCGACCAGAGCGTATCATTATCCCTCACTTGTGACTCTCCCTAAGGTTTCTATCTTTTCTTTTTTCCCTGTTAAAAGGGTTTTTTCCCCTGGTAGTTTTTCCTTACTTTTGCTGAGGGTCTAAGGACAGAGGATGTTACCCACCCTGTGAAGCCCTGTGAGACAAACTGTGATTCGTAAATATAAATAAACTTTGATTGATTGATTGATTGCAAATTTCTAAGCAGGATTAATGTAACTCTTTAATGACAGGATGTCCCAGTAGGTCCCTGAAAAGCCTCCAGCTGTTATATTGTATAATATTGTATTTCCTCACTTTTTGTGTGTGGATATTTTGTTGTTAATACAAGAAAAGATGAGTGAAAGTGGAGGAACCACATTTTTATATTTGAAAAAAAACTTTTGTAGTAAAGTAAAACACATTCCTCCAAAGGGTTAATACCCTGGAAGAACTGAATCCATTCAGACAGTGCGAAGACCATGATGAAAACAAGGCAGGAGTAGCCAGGGAGAGAGAGAAAGTGTGCAAGGACAAAAGAGAAATGTCTTCCTCCTCTCTGTGAACATAAAAGACATACAGTGCTGTTGCTTTTTCAAACGTGAAGAGCGGCGAGGCGAGCCGCGAGCAGGGCAGTGCGGCGGCGCCTCCAATGAATGTTGTGGCCAAAATATGAAAGGCCTGATCACAGCCGCTCTTAGCTCTGATACACCGCAGCCAAATCAAATTCCTTTCAGATGGTGTCAGAGTGTCAGAAGCAGTTTGTTTTGAGAAATGCATTCTTCTCATCACACTCCAGCACAGCTGCTACTCTCAGCGCTGTCATACTGTTTGCACTGACATCCCACATATCCACAGAGAAAGACGTTTTTTACTAAATTTTATTCATCATGCACGCATTGGATTTCACGTTTATGTCTTCACATTGTCATCAACATTTTCTTTTAGTTTCAATATTTCAATTTGGCACAAAAAAAGGCAATTACAATATAAAGTTACATAAAAACGCAAAGATTCCCATTGTTTTTCTGACAAGCAAACAATGAACATAGTCTCTGTAGCAAATGTAAAAATATGTAAGCAAATTAATACGAAAAGAAAAGAAAAGGAAAGAAGGAAACTATAAGGTGGAATTTTTACACATCGGAGTGCCGTCTATTCACATTCCTTAACAGTAGGTGGCGATGATGCTCTGTAATGCTAATAGAAAACCAGCAATGTTTGTTTACATATGCTAAGTGACTACAAAACTATTGGGTTTCATGTTTAAATCTTCACATTATGTTATCATCATATTCTTTTTAGTTTCAATAGTTAATAAATGTATTTATGTAACTTTATATTGTAATTGCCTATTTTTCCCCAAATACATTTATAAAGTTACATAAAGACACAGATTCCCATTGTTTTTCTGACGAACAAACAATGAACATAGTCTCTCTATAGAAAATATTAAAATGTATAAGCAAACTAGTACAAAAAGAAAAAGAAAAGACAAGAGAGGAAGGAAAAAATGAATGAATACCTGCATAGCAAAAGAAATTACAAATAGATTAATGAAATGAAATAAACATACAGAAATAAATAGGGTGGGGGTTGTTGGGGGGGCAAGATAGGAAAGGATCTGTAGAAGTTCAGGAATGGGTTTAATTTCTTAAAAAACGTGTTTGTGCAGCCTTTAACTGTAAGTCATCTTCTCCATTTTAAGAAAAAACATGACATCATTGTAGGTGCAGTATGTACGATTCCGGTCATTTTTGGCACTTTTGTCAATAGAAAGAGAATTACAAAACACATTTTTCAGGCATTTTTACAGATATATAATCACCTCAATGTAAAACGTGCTTTTTACATAAACCTGAAACTAGCCCTTTAATGTATGGTTACACCAGGAGCGGGTCCATTCTATGGCAGCCGCCATGACAACTGTGGGCTACCATAGGTTCTCCTGCACATCCGAAGAAGGGATGAGGTGATGCATACAATATGCAACGTCACCAGTTGATGGCACCAAATCTTATACACTGCACCTTTAAGCCATGAAGATATGGATGGTAGTTTGGGGAACTTCCAAAGAAGTAAAATGTGATGTCTAGCAAGAAGGGAGGTGAAGACTAATACTTGTGACTGCAATTTATTAATCTGAGGTTGGTCTGGAGTCTTTATGTGAGCTCCTAGGACCTTTGACAATATAACAGTAAAGTCTGTCCAAAATGTGACAATATAACAGTAAAGTCTGTCCAAAATGTGACAATATAACAGTAAAGTCTGTCCAAAATGTGACAATATAACAGTAAAGTCTGTCCAAAATGTGTGCAGACTGGGAAAAGAAAAACATGTGACTTAAAAAAACATGTGCTCCCAAGCGTTTTTAGTTTTAAGCGATTATCAAGAGCCATAAATTCTTGGATATTAGATTTCTGATGAGGTTTATCGGGTCCACAATGATGATGATGCTTGGTTGGCATCATCATCATTTTGTAATGTAGATTTCACTCTTTTCACACTGACGCCTTCTTGGTTGTAGCTGTGGTTGTTATATGTGCTGTGAGTGTAACTGACTACAGGGGCCACGAAAGGTCATGGTAAAAACAGAAAAAGATATGACCTTTTCAAAGCTCCGCTCAGCCAATAAGCAGATAGTCACAGACATGATTTTCATAAAACTCCCATTTTGGCTTCCTTTCACTAGCTCCCTGTAAAAAGTAGAATTTAGAATCCTACTTCTTACTTATAAGGCCCTAAATAATCAAACCTCGTCTTACACTAAAGAACATCACTCTGTATCATCCAAATAGATCTCTTTGCTCTCTAAATTCAGGTCTACTGGTCGTTCTCAGAATGAATTCAAGTAGAACAGGTGGTAAAACTTTTAGCTACCAAGCTCCTCCTCTGTAGAACCAGCTCTCAGTTTCATTTTGGGAGTCTGATTCTGTCTCCCCCTTTAAGGTGAGACTCAAAACTTACCTTTTTGACATAGCCTATTTTCAAAATTATATCAGGCAAGTCCTGAGTTAAATTGTCCACACATTATGCTGCCATAGGCTTAGACTGCAGGGGTAATTTCCCATAATGCACTTAAGAATGAGCACATAGACTGAGCACTCTTCCTTCACCCTCTTTCTCGTCACTCTGTCCTCAATTTATCATCTCTGTCACAAAACCCTGTGTCCCTCCTACAACACTCATAAAAATGATTTTAGCCCCTTTTAGAGGTGACACCCCAGAGGTTTATTTCATTTCTCCTAGACACAAATGAGCCGTATTTGATACTAAGGTGAGACCAAAGGTTTTTTCTCCTGCTTCTCAAATTCAACTCGGAGAAACAGTCACATATAATCTCATGTTGGAGCAAAACAAGAGATCTCTGTATGATCCAAAATAAGTCTAATTTCACTCTCTTGAACATGAGACCATGAGATCCAAGAAAAAGCTAAAAGAACTCAGCTAAGACTCTCAGAATCTCATTATTTTTCTCAAGTACGTCTCAATTTTCTCATAGTGACCTCAGGAGAAAATAGTTCACCTGTGTCTCATTCTGATTAGAAGAAGAGATCTCTAAATTATATGAATCTATTAAATTACTCTGAACGTTCAGGTTTACAGTGAATGGTAAATTAAAAAAAAGTCACTACTGGTGAAAAAGGAGTGGTAAACGTTATGCCTGAAAAGCCAGTCGCTTTACTGACCTCCCTTAGGAGGTCGCAGTATATTCAGCAATACCGACTGACCATTTAACACGAACACGAGTCAACTGCCCGCTCACTTGTGCAGTCTCCATTTTAAAACAAACGACCCTGCTTGCTGAAGGAGGCAAGCTGCTTTTCATGCCGAAGACGAATGAATTAAAAACTCTTACCAGTAAGGCTTTAGATTGTAAAAATGGCCTTGTTGTTGATTATACATGCAGTGAAGTTCAAGTGCTGCTGCTTTTCTTTACATTAATGTTAATTTTGCTTGATGGCTTTAGTAGCTTGACACTATGGGGATCAAATGAAAAGATCATCAACAGGCAAAATGTATGAATGGAAGTATTTATAAGTTGACACTCATTGAATGCTTTCAATTGTTTAGTTTATGCATTTACATCTTTCTGTTCTAGTTTCAAGAAGATAAGGAAGATAACTGGAGATGTGATAAAGATACCAGGTGATACAATTAATGTGAATTCTTCTATCAACCCCCTTGAAATACCAATAACTGAAATTGTTTTGTTTTTTTAAGTGTTGTTGCTGTATTCTCCTCCTGCTGTAATTTCAATGTAGTTGTATACAGAGTTCCAGCAGATTATGAAACAGAACCTGCCCAACACATTCTATGCTGAGCTTGACCACCATCCTGTTTGACTGATGACCTTATTCAGACAGAAAGCATCAAAAACTGGGAAGACAGCCAATGCTCTGGCTGAAATTGTAAAAATCCACAATGAACAGGTAAATAGATTATTACACATTTCATAGGTTGAACCAGTGGAACATTGAACAGGTTCAATGATTCAAATGAGCTTTGTGAATTTTGCAATTACTCCACTTTGTGTTTAATTGCATGTAACATATCTCAATAAATCATTTAAAAAACAACTTCAGAATATTGAGTTGATGTAACACAAAATGTCAGAATATATTATGTATTACAAAAAGTAACATGAAATAATTTAGTTCAGTTGAGAGACCGCCTTATAATCTCGCTGGCGGGCTTTTGACTTGTTCACTCGGAGGAGATCGTCGCATCCCGCGTTTTCATCTCGCCTCGGCTTCACTGTCGACATTGTGTGGAAAATCATTCTGGCGTAAGTGTTTTATTTTATTGTTTGGTCGTTTACACGTAACTGCATGGCAGTCATGATAACATGCGTTACAGCCTGGCTTGGTGTTTGAGAGCTGCTACTGTAGAAGTTGTGGGGTTACCTAGCTTACATTTGACTGTTAGCATCTCCGCTGTAACAAGAGGAGGACGGCAAGGCAGGGTTGTCTGAATGAGTTAAACTGCGCTGAGTGCCTGTAGGTACTTGCTCATATTTCCAGTGTATTTCATACGTGTGAAGGGATGGGACTATATTCTCTGCGTACAGTTGTCAAAAGTGTTGAAGTGTGTGAGACTACATTGCCGCAGCATATGTGCACATTAATATGCAGACAATATAGTTCCAAGTGAAGCGGGTTAAGGGCTGAATATGCTCTGTTGCGTATGAGAGTTCCATACAACGTGACCACCCCCCCGCCACATACACGAGCGCAAAGACACACATGTCGCTCATGAGCGCACACACGTACGCGCACCCGAGTGTGCACACACATCCGTACGCGTGTGGTTTGGTCAGGTGCAAAGAACCCAATGCATTTCAAGAAAAGTGTACTTTCCTGATCTTCTACCGCTTTATCAGTGTCACCAAGCAACTTGAGGCAAGCTCCCAGTGACTGTAATTACTTTCATTTTCTTAATAGTGACAGAATCTGGTCTGTGTTATCGTCATTTGCTAAACATGACATGTCGGTGACCTATAAGATCCATTTCCCTTGGTGGAATGTGGGGTGCATGGCACTGTTGAGCCAGTTCATTATTGTCTCAAAGCAAATGTCTTAGATGCACGTTTTTTTATTCAACTCTACCGAAAACTGAACGCGGTTTCTTGTTGTCTCTACTCTAGATCAGGTGTTCCACAATGACACAGCCAGCTGTTCTGCCAATGAACTGATGAAGATTTTGGAGAGCAAAGGAGGAGTGAAGGGACAAAAGCTTGAGGCTGTATTGGCCAACAATCATTTGGTCAGTACAAATGTATGCATCATTCTTTGTCTATGTTGGAGCTTTGATTTTAAGATTTATAACATTGCTCACGCTAACACACTTCAATTTAAAATGATTCACACAAAAAAACGCTGTTGCATATGTAAACATTTGTACACCATACATTCGCGCAACAAACATTCATACATACACGGCTTCTACAACAAACAAAACAGTTTGAAGAAAGACTGTCTCACATATGTACAGCTGTTTATGTAATCACACCATAATTGTAAATGTTATAGTCATGAAATTTTGTGTGGTTTTCAAATCCATTCACATTAACAACACAGGCAATGCAAATCAGTTGCTATCCAGGTGTGCTAACCTACGCTAGGAGTTACAACTACTTGCTGGTGGCATTGAGGTCTTAATTTCAAGAGATGAGCTTTTGTTCATTTTTTCAGAATAGGTTTGGTAGCATTTCTCTGAAGAGTGGTGTCTAAGATTCAAACTAACAAATAGTCTTAGAAAAACAGCATGTTCTAACTTGAACACAATTATATTCATAGAGCTTTCACTTCGATAAACAACTCGATTCAACCCTGAAACATGTCTCACTCCACTACCATCACAAGCACAATTGGCTAAATTCTATCTTTATTTGTTGCTCCTGCTCTTGAGAAACATCAATACAAAGAGGGAATGCATCCTCAGAAGTCTTGTTATCCGCCTCAATGAAGACGCTGACTCATTATTTACAGAATATCCGGGACGTTTATTCCAATGATTTCCAAGTTAACACCAATAATTGAAGCCTCTCTTTAATTGTCATTGGTAGGCTGTTTTAAAATCAGATAGGTCTCAAACTCAACACCATGATCTTTTATCTTATTATGAGACCATGGTGAGACAAATTACACGGGGGGGTTGGGGTTTGTTCGGAAATTGGAATGCTGATATTGTCCTGGCACTTCATGAACTGCGACTTCGTGTACGCTTTTTGTGAAGTTCAGCATTTTTTCTTATAGGCGTGCTCTGCTTTGTGTCGTTCAGAATTCTAACACTGAGGATGTAGAGAGAGAGACACTGCTGCAATTCGTAAAACCTCAAGTACACCTTTGACTTGTTCCGCCAGAAGATCATAATGAATGGATGGACACAAACTAAATGCAAAAGGTACAGCACTTGAAAATCAAGTTGTTTACTGAAGAGGCGAACCTAATGTGGCAAGTGCATTGCTGGGACTTTTGTTTCATGTTTAAAAACTTTGTTCACCTTCATATCCTGATTTCTTCATTGAGACTGGACTGGACTTTGTTTAGCTAAAATACTTGTAGTGTATAGTGTTCGTTCCAATCCTGTTGGACATTGAATGTAGTGCATTGTGTGTTTAGTGCATTGATCTGTGATGTTATTGCTGTATGTGACTTCACAGGGGAGCTTTACAAAGGCCCCATCGAGTCCTTTGGTTGACCCTGTTTGACAACTTCTGAGGCAGCTGGAAGGGGAATACTGCCCCTCTTTGTTGTATGTTGTGCAAAGTGACACTATTTTGTAGTTGGAGATTTCTGTAGGTGGTTTTGAGTGAAAACATGTCGACCAGGATTTGTTTCATGTATCTTTGTGATTTGAGAAAGCAATGAATTGTATTAAGTCAATTAAAATATATTATGAACAACTGATTTAAAAAAACAACAACTTTGATTTGGTAAAGCATTAATGAATTGTATGAGGTCAATGAAAATATATTTACATACAATTGAGTAAAATACTTCGACCTAGGAAAACATTAATGGGGACCTATTGTGGTTTTCCTCACTTTTGGAGTTAAACACAATGTTGTAGAAGTATCACTAATAAGCGGGTCGAAACCGTATAAACTGACCAAAATGCATGTTTGAGTAATTCAACAAAATGGTGGCAGCTTCAGCAGGAGCAGCAAAAGTTTGCAACATGACCGGTTTGTTACGTCACAAACCGAAGGTGGGTGTGTGTGTCTGCACTAGAGGATGTCAATCAAACCTAACTATACGGCTCTTAGGGGCACGTAATTTCACAATGGATTGTGGGCTACTGGCGCTATTTTAGGGTTAGGGTTAGGGTTAGGGCTTTGTTTACATTGCTGAGTTAGCCACGGTACTGCAGAGACAGAGGCACAAACACAGGGATAAATGGACTGTACAAAACATAAAGGCGACGGACCGAACCGAGACAAGCTGGACCATATTCCTAAGGCTCGATATCTCCAAAAAATGAATACAATCGGTGGAATTGATCCATATGAGCATGACAACTGGACAGGAGATTAAAATGACCTGAGCTGAGCTTGTCCTCTATATCTATGCAGTCATTTGACTACGTGCTTTTATTTTGAAGGGGATTTTTTTTGCATCAAAGTGCCATCCATTCACACTCCTTAACAGTAGGTGGTGATGATTCCCTGTGATGCAAATAGACACCCAGCATATCCCAGACAGAAGAAAACGAGTACAATTTGTTGACGTTTGCTAACTGACCATGGCAAAACACATGTTCGAAACCGACTAGATGAAATATGGATTTTTTTATTACATTGAAATAAAAAGGTCAATATGGATCTCAGCTTGTCACCCATCTGGGAACGGAGAGAAGAAGGGACAAACAGACGTCGAGGTGGACAGCCAGCGGGAACGGCCCCAGGATCTCGTTCGTTTGCTAGCCTAACCCTTTCCCCTACGCCCACGCTCCTACCACACAGGAAGTAGGGCGGATGGAGGGGGGTTGCTCCGCGCAGGTCTCAGGGCCAAAAAAGTGGGACAAAGCATCAGGCTTAATGTTTTCAGATCCAGAACGATAGGACACTGAGAAATTGGAACAATTAAAGAAGAGCGCCCACCTAGCCTGACGTTGGTTTAATCATTTGGCTGATCTGAGGTATTCTTGATTCTTAATGGTCCGTCGAGACATTAGATGGTTGCTTGGCGCCCTCCGGCCTATGTCTCCATTCCTCTAGAGCAACTCGAATGGCAAGGAGTTCGTGATTACTGACATCAGTTTTGTTCGGCAGGAGTGAGTTTACGAGAGAGGCAGACACAAGTGTGGATCTTATTATCACAGGGAGAGCGCTGAGACAAGACCGCATCTGAGTCGGAGGCATCGACCTCCATGACAAACTATAAAGACTGGTCGGGCAAGGCGAGGATCGGGGCAGATGAAAACAAAGCCTTAAGTTTCTGAAAGGCCTTTGCGGCAGCTGGACTCCATCGGAAATGGGTTTTAGTGAACACCTCCACCTGACGGGTGGAGTAAAAACAGTGGACCCAGAGAATTCCAGACAAATATTAAAATACATGTTTACACATGCACACAGTCCTGTTTTATCAGGATGAGAGGACTGTGGACTTAAACAGTGACCGTTCTGCTGAGTTCTCTGGGAGATGCTGAAGCCACTTAGTGAGACTTTAAATGATTAAATAAGAAATAAAATGTCAACCAGTCCACCGACAGATGAACAGATCGTAGTATCTGATCAGTAAACTCAGTCCCAGTATTAGAGTTATGTACTTCATGTATTGATCAGGCTGTATATACAATGTCAGTGATCGCCCACGCGTCCCGTAACATCTACTTTGATGTCTGCATCATAACTTAGCGCCACATTCCATGAACTCCACTATTCGCGTACGCCCCTTTACACAAGGCTGCAGCCGTAGTTGATCTTTATCTACACATTAGCATTAGCTCACTACATTTTGGACAATGTACCACACACAGAACTGCTTTTCACAGACATAATAACCCGCAAGTGCCCAGGAGTCAAAAGAAACACACAAAAATAACCATTTGGAAATGGCGTCAAATGCCATTTTCTTAGTCTATGATAGTCGCGTATTGTAGCAACACTTAACCGTTTACACACTTAACACACTTTTAGCTTACAGACCGCACATCAACGGGGATTCATTTTATCTTGGAAATACCTGTAACCACATGAAAAACGAGTAACTAACCTGGAAACATTGGAAATATTACGCAGAAATCGGCGAAGCAGGACAACTGTTGCTCATTCTCCATGCGGTGCATTGCAAAGAGTCCCAGTGACGCTGCTGGTCAGTGCTGCCACCCAGTGTCCATTTTACACAACAGCATGTCATTGTGTGCCTCTCAGTATTTACTTATTATAAATTAGACATAATACAATAAAATAATACAATTGTAATAAACCAAAAAAATGACTCTTAGGGGAAAGGGGATAAAAAGTAGTACAATCTTTTATCTCAACAAAACCCTTATTTTGTGAGTATCACATGTCATCATTAATGATTAATGCAAAGTGTCATGTCCCTCGTTAAGTCTGCGTCAGTTAGTTCAGTTCGTATGTGTTCCTGGTTTTATTTCGGTGAAGGGTTTGTTCTGTCTTGTCTCGTTGCACCTCATCTGTCTTGTCTCGTTAATTCCCCGAGTGTCTGCACCTTGTGTTAGTCATCTCACGCCCCTTCACATACGCTCCCTCCCCTCCGTCCTGTGTCAGTGCGTCCTACGAGTGTCACATGTGTGACCGAAGGTCTGCTCTCTCCCTGCCCCTATGTGGCACTGTGCCAAGCGAGCAGCACTGATTGCGGGGCGGTACGTGCGCAGGTATTTAGAGGAGCACGCATGGATGGAATTTTGATTTCAGAGGTGGTGGTGGGGGGGCGGGGGGGGGGGGGGCACATGTGGGGGGGGGGGGGGGGGGACACATGTGACATGAGTCTGCTTGAACAGTGCCCGCTATCTACCCTACACCGCAAAGCAACGTGAGGTTCAATATATGAAATAAAACTACAGCCCAGAGGCTTTAACATACAGTTGTTATCGTTAGACATTTCGGTTACAAGGCTCAGCTCTAAAAAGAAGTTTCCTCAATCTAAAGTGCACGTGCAGATGTGCATTGCCAATGACGCGTTGGGCGCGAGCCATTCTCCGTTATATATTTAGACTTTGACGCGGGCCAATGAAAAATGACTCGTGGGCCAACTTTGGACACCCCTGGTCTAGCTGTTGTGACCCAGGCAGATCAAACGGCGAGCATATAAACAACAACTTACAATAGCAAATCAACACAAACGACCAACCAGCAAACCGGTGTTCCGTCAAAGTAAGCTAAATGCCCAGTTTTCCATGCATCCCCTGTAGTGGCTGATGGAGTGACAGCGAGGTCGGCCAATCACACAGGAAACGGCAGAGCCAATGGAGGAGCTTGTGGGCGGTCTAAACATCGGGCAAACATCCAGCCGCTCTGGCGTAATTCTCTTTACTATTGGTGCACATAGTGATGCCACTTACTGTCCGCGGTGTGCTTCGACTGGCGGGCTTTGGTGAGCGGATCCTTCGCTGGACGCTCTCCTGCGCGCGGCTCCGTGTTGTGTGGTGGGTCGCCGTTGTCTGCCTTTGTGCCAATTGATCTGCCGCTCATCTCTCAGTTGACCGCAATATTGTATCGCTCCATCCAAGCTGCAGTGACGTGCAGCGCGTCGTCCAGCTTTGAGACGCTGCGCCGGACAGTTGGTACGTGCAGGTATCATTTCCCACATTTGTACTTCGCTGTTCAAATAATGTTACTGACTGTTTCGGGGGGTGTGCCTCTTGTGCAGTAGGGGCCACGGAGTCATTTGCCACACCTTCCTGGACCACCCTGCTGGTTTGGCCCTTTTTGAGGGTGTGTCTCACGGGCACAAACAAGCTCTATACGGCCAGACCCCCCTATTGATGCATTGTATCTTTAACAGTGGGTTTTCCTCACCAGTCCCCTATTTGCTGGTGTGCAGTGTCACGGGTGCTTAGCTTGTATGACCTTTCCCCTTTTTGAGCTCCTGCCGCCTTGTTGAGTCCCAGCCCTGTCCTATCCTTCCTCTCTTCGCCAGGTGCCAACTTGATATGATACACTGAATCGTTGGCCAGGCATATTACTTTTGGTTTGTTTGATTTATTTCTTTTTTTTTTGTTGAATAAACTTCTGTTGAACTCAAAACTGCCTCCTGCCCTGTGGTTAATAAGAACATTTGTGAAATTCCACCCAGGTGGCGTTTTTGGCAACCCCCCCCCCCCCCCCCCCCCCCCCCCCCCCCCCCCCCCCCCCCCCCCCGTCT
>JAFBJT010109952.1:12192-25779 GCA_016785325.1 Chascanopsetta lugubris
CCCCCCTTCCACTCGTACACCACACATGTAAGACTTTATTATTTTGGTTAACAAATCCCTGTTTCTACACCTATTCCTTGAGTCCTTGTGCTTTTGGGTCCAGCCTTGTTTAAGTGCGGTTGCAAACATGAGAGATTTCCATCAGGACATTCACACAACCTTGTCAAGTCCTTTGTCATAATTTATCTAAGAACACAGGTGTCATACTCCTGTTTTTTTGTATTATCATTTCATTTTTTCATTTTCATATGTCACTTGTGTGGCTGTTTCCAACACTTGAGATTTGGTTTCCAACTATTCTAGAATTGTCTCCTTTCCATTGTTACAGTGACATGATTTTGTTTTCAGAGCAAACATTTGTCACAACAAAGGCTCGATAAACTCAACTCACAGCTTCATTGTGGGCAGCAAATGATGCACATCGACATCAACACATGCACACAGAAAATAACTAACAAGAAGCCAGACTGAGTGATCGGCGGGAGAGAAAATTGCCACTCGGTAAGAATATTAAGAAAAGTGTTCAAAGAGGAGGAGGCTAATGTGTCATGTAAATATCCAGTCATCCAATTCCTCCCCCACTGTCTCGCCTTCCATTCACTCCGACATCAAGAATACTCCCCTCTTCCTGGCAGGTAGCCCGATGCTGCAAGACTTTGATCTACTGCGACCTTTTAACAAATTCTCCTTTTCCTGGTGGAGCGAAAGGGATCGAAGGAGTCAGGGGAGGAGGAGGGTGAAGAGTGCGCCCACAGAGGGAGACAAATGGGATGAGACAAATAGGCAGCAGAGGAAAGATTTAAAGAGAAGGGGTGAAGAAGAAGACAGAAAAAAAACAGCTCATCACCTAAGCAGTATCCCCCCCCCCCCCCCCCCCCCCCCCCCTCACCCCCCCCCCCCCACACACACACACACACAAACACACACCCTTTCTCTGGGCTCATCAAGCCATGGTGCAGCATGGGCTTCTCATCAGAAAACTGTCTGCCCACGTCCTACACTGAACAGCCACCAGAGACTTCCCCCACATACGTAAACAATCTTAGTGCTGAACAACAACTTTTAACTTGTAACAAACAAGCAAACCTGTACAGTGCGAAGCAGTGACAAATATTTGCTCTAAAAATGCAGAAGTCAAAGTTTGAGTAAATGATCGGAGCGCTATAGATGACTATGTCAAGACATAAGTGCAGGTTAAGGTGTGTTTTTCAATTTAAACAGACACCAATTGTTAAATTGTGTAAATTAGACATTGGCTTTAAACTGCCATAAATGGTCATATTGGCTGTAATCAAGTTGCTACTACTACACTTTTTCACACTGTACTTTCATATATAATTATAGAGCATGTTGCTATTAAGCAACTCCTCTGAGGACACATTGGAATAAATGTCTCATGAGATTATATATATATATATAATCAACGAATTGAAAAAATTGATAAGAATTAGTGTTGAGCGGATGTTGTAAATCTTTGCTTATGAACAACTTCCCACAAGATTCCGTTCGTACGCAGTTTCACGCACAGTTCCACGGGTTTCCTGTTCACTGTTGGATAATGTATTGATGTCTGTCGGTTGACTGCAAATATACCATCCCACCATTGGAAAAGCTTCACCAGCTCGAGATAGAGACTGTTGTTTTTCTATTTTTAAATGTACACAGATCATCTATTAATTAATTAATTTGTCTTGTTGTATTCACAGAATTGAAGAACTCCACTATAGTGGTGGTAATGGCAGTTCATTTGGGTAAGTCTGAGTCTCTTATTGAAGTTGTCTGCTTCAGTTGAGTCAGAGTTGTTGCCGCCAGCCCCCGAAAAAAAACAATTCAAAACAAGTGTTGTTGTGGATTCTGTTGTCTGTACTATGTATATGTGGCAAGCAAGGGTGGAGGCTGCTATGATTTTGATTTTCTTTTTTCAATTATACTAAAGATGAGAACAACAACGCCACCCCAGGATCAAACCCAGGGGGAAATATATATATATATAACAAGATAAACTAAAAAAGATAGGTGTAAGCAATGAGATAAACTAAAAAGATAGGTGTAAGCAAGTCAAATTGTGTTAAAGGAAAGGCAAACAGGTTCGGTATACTGGGGGAAAGGGAAAGACGTGATTTCATTCAATGCAAGGGGTTTATTTTACACAATATTTAAGACAATAGCAAATTTAAAATTAAAACTGAACTGCACAATCTAACAGTACCAGGGCTGGGACCTACCAGGTCTCAGTGAGTGGGGGAGTGAGGTTATCGCCCGAGGGGAGCACCAAAAGTCACCTGTGGAACACACATACATACACACACACACACACACACACACACAGGGCAATGCCAGAAGAAGAGGGTGTGAAATGGGAGACTACACCACAGGGAGACACCATCAGGGGAGTGGGTCACCAGTGAGACTCTCAGCACCTGGATGGAGCAAACACAGGAGTAACTAGTTGGATAAATCAAGGTAAAGGAAATACAGAAATTGCAGTTAAACCACAAGATTAGAAGATAAATCAAAGCTGTGCCATGAACTAAAGTTATAAAATTACGAATAATAAAAAAAACAACTAAATCAAATCAGAACGACACAAAAACTGCAAAACTCAAACATAGAACTCAAAATCATACATAAACTATATCATCACAGGACAAACACCAGTCCACTTATATATTGCAGCAATTTAATTATTACTTAGATTCACTGACTTAAGTGAAGTCATGAAGCTGATTTTCGTTATTTGTATAATTTGTTTGTGGGGTGAATGGTAAAATCCCAGTGTTCAGAGGGTCCTTTGAAGATACGGTCAAACTGTCCAATCATGGCACATATATGTGGTTCTGTACATAGCTACACTCTGTGAATGCTAATGACACAGCGTGAATGTAACCTGTACTTTGAAGGGTTATCAAGACTTGACCATGTCACTGACTCTGCAACAACATTCATTCTCTGTATAACTATGTCCAATAACTGTCTTATCGCTTTGATACTTTCTGTTGAGCTGAGTTAGATACATTTTAGTTTGACAGCATGTGGACTTGGGTCTCGAGATGGTGCTGAAAATAGGATGGTAATGAATTGTAATATTTGAAAAGATATCAGATCAGAAGTTTATTTAATTATAATGGGCTCTCAGCAATGTGCTGTATTTTGCGAAGAAAAGAAAAAAGAGAGAAAGATCATTTAGAGATTGTGCATAATTGTACAAAATTGAAACGAAACGGTCTAAATCTGAAATACATTTGCAGTTATATAAAGACATGTAAGAAGGGGAAAATATGAGTGTAAAATATCGGTCAATTTCTGTCACTTCAATCTAGAACAATTACATACTGACATTGTCCAAATGTATATTCACATTAAGAGCAGGTCCTCCGTATGGTGGCCACCATTTTTTTTTAACAATAGCCCAAAGTGGACGTACACAGCATATTTTTTTAGCTTTAATGACAACCAAGGGCTATAAGTTCTCCTACATGCTCCAAAGGGAAAGGTGAGGTGATGGATACAATATGCAACCTCACGAATAGATGTCACCGAATCATACACACTGTACTTTAACAGCTTTGGAACTGCAGCTGAAAACCACCCGTGGTGTTTTTCTGTAGAGACACGGCAGTATAACAAGAAGCCAAACCCTCTGCCCTGTTCCTCCACTTACTATTTGCTACAATGAAAAATCTCATTTCACTTTCATCGGGAGTCATATCCTGTCGAGGTGTCCTTTTGTCTCTGAGCCATCAGGAGGTGAAACCTTTCCCAAATAGAAATAAGTGGTGTGACCCTGGTTTCCTACCTGTATTTGGTCTGAGGTGACAGAGGAGCCGCCGGTCTCCTCCTGCCTCTAATATATTTGGCAGGGAGGGACCAAGACAGAGGAAAGATTGTGTGTGTGTGTGTGTGTGTGTGTGTGTGTGTATATATATATATACACGCTGATGGGCCACTGTACTCTTCATATTTTATTAAAGCCATCATCTGAGTTGAGTAAACATATTAGAGTCTACATTATTAATTCCAATTCTTCTTGGATTGTGTTTGTTCACTCCCAACCCTTTATAACTGAGGTCTAATCCCTCTCCTATAGCAAACACTGGCCACACTCCTCTGTGTGTGTGTGTGTGTGTGTGTGTGTGTGTGTGTGTGTGTGAGAGAGAGAGAGAGAGAGAGAGATTTTTACCAAAAACTTCAGTCTTTTGCACATAATAAAAAGTTCCATTTTGTAATTTGGTGAAAGTAAATTAATTGGTAACACCCTGTGTAAAATGTAGTTGCTCGTTCTGAATGGAGCAGAGGATGTTGTTATAGCATCAGATGTTTTTAAAAGATTCCAGATCACCAATATGTTTAAAAAAAAAACTTCATTCTAGCCAGTCTAGCGCTGACATTACAGAGCCAGACTGCTTTGGCATCGTGCCCATCTCTGTCCTTCACCCTGTTCTTTCTGCTCACATAAATGGCCAGTTTGGCCTTGCCGCAGATACAATTTAAGAGCTGCCATTTTTCTTTGTTTTGTTTGTTGTATTTTGTGCCCATGATAAAAACCCTCATGTTAAAAACAATTCCAAATCGACTAAAAATCAATGTTAATAGATTTCAAATGCTTCGATACATTTAGCTCTTAAGATTCAAGATTCAAAGAATTTATTGTCATGTGCACAATAAGGAAACATGTTCCTCTGTCTTTTTACTAAATGCTAAGTACAAATAGTGGAATAAAATGCACAAAGTAGATTAATGATAAATAACAGAGCTACGAACAATAATGGAAAAACTAATCATATTTTGCCAAATTATGCCAAATGTCATTCATTTGTATCATATTTAATTTAATATTGTTTAAGCACTCTATTCCAATTAATCTCTTAATTTGAATCTACTTGAATGCAAAAACACAAATTATTTAATTGTTGTTTTATTGTAAATAAATTCAGGCAATAAGGGATTTAAGATCTAAAAGATCCCATTTTTTTGTAGTTGGAGATAGCTTGTTGCGGTTGAAACCCCCTCACCACATACTTTCCTTCTAAGCATTTAAGATATATACACACAAGATTTAAAATGCACTTCTTCTGTGACTTCTTAATCACACTTCATACCCGTTGCAGTGTCGCTGGCCCTGACACTGATACCCCAAAAAAAGATCCTATGCGTACTCGTAGAAATACCCCGCACCCCACTGGATAAGCGGTAGAAGATGACATGTCTTCTTCCATAGTATTTCATTTGGCCTTGACCAGACACTTTGACCTCTTCGGATATGAAGATGTGACACCTCATCATTGGAGTCTCCAAGTCAGACAGATCATTCAGCTGTGACAGTTGGTGTAGCATCCATCCTTGCTCAGTATAAAGAGGTCAGAGGTCGTATCATCGACTTTCACAACAAGGCACGCTGTATGCTGTACGCTTTATGATGGTAACCCCTTGGGAGGTAATGTGAACTGTACAAACAAATATAGACTTCACTATTTTGGACCCACACGTGTTGCTGTTTAATATTCTCCAGCTGTTCTTAGAGGCACAAGGAAGTGGAAGCTCACAACCAAGAGAACAATCCATATAAATCACAAGGAAAACATTTACATTTTCCGTCTTGTCAAACAACTGAATCAGCAAAAAAAAGTGCAACCTAAATAAACAGTGTCAACCAATTTGTGGGTACAATACCCTCATCACCTGAATAGAAAAGCAACACCAGGAACCAAAATGGGAAATAATACCAGCAGTACAAACATCAACAGGCACTCGTGGAATACATAGGCCACCTCAGCTGCATCAAGATGGGAAACGTTGAAACATGAAGTTTTCCATAACTGCCAAATTCTCGGGAACCACAATTTTGTCTTTTTAGCGAATAATCTCAGTCAAACTCACATAGGATAAAAATAAAGGCCAAAACTCCTATCATTTTTAATCGGACTGGACCTGGAAATTGTTTGCTCAGTGTTCTCTCAAATCAACAGCCCACAATGGTCAAAGACAGTTACAAAATTAATGCAGATTTGGTGTGAAAACAAAAAATGCCCAAGACTGCCATTACCCTCAACAAAGGGGCTATCATTCAATCACCCTTATGTAAATCTTTGATTTCAAAATAAAAGACATATACCAACAGGAATGATGTAAATAATACACCAACTATGATTAAAAACAAACAAAAGAGGAAACAGAACCATTCGAATGAAATACTTTTAGGGGAAAACCAACCTGTCAATTTATCTCTCGTGAGCTTTTCGATAAATAACCCATCTGCACTACGTGTAGCTTAGTCAATACTTGTCCTTTGTTTACTTGCGTACGCTTTCTTTTACTTTTGTGATTGCATTTATCCTTTGTTTATACGTTTTTTGACTTTTGTATTGCATTTAAACAGAATACTGTTAGGGATTTCGTACACAAGGCTTGGACCCAATTGCATGAGGCCGGGAAGCAGGACGTGGTTGAAAAAGTTTTATTTACTCTTGTGAAGCAAAAACAAAGGAGCTTGACATGGCTCAAAATGGCATAAACTAAAACTGGACTCAATCCAATCATGGATTCAAACATAAACTAAACAAGGCTTGATCAAAGTATCTTTGTAGCAAAGCGGCACGGACACTGACAAACACGAACAGGGCACTGGCAACAGACAAAGGGAGAAAGGAGTATTTATAGGGAGTGAGGGTAATGAGCACCAGGTGCAGACACTTGAGGAATCAGACAAGACACTGACAAAGACAGACAAGATGCACACAGGAAGACGAGAAAACCCCTTACCAAAATAAAACAGGAAGTACACAAAACATAAAGTAACATAACTAAGTCGCACAGAACATAAACTTAACATAACTGGCAGTGCGTTACGAATACTCTTTAAATGTTGTCTCTATGCTCTTTGCTGCAGTATCATGCACATTTCCCCATTGTGGGACAAATAAAGGTTTTCTCATCTTATCTGTTGTTGCATTTTTGCCGAACAAATTAAAAGATGTAAATTTTTTTTTTTTTCTTGAGAAGCCATTCAGACTTGGTGAATATATCAATATGCTCATAACCATATATCCATGAGTCAGAGTGCATCAAAGCAATATTTTGTTATTGCATCTGGGAACAAGCACTATGCTTAATGTATCCATCAAGTTAATCTGGGACCTGAAGTGAATTGATGTTAAGCCAGATTTTTATGGTTTAATCATGTTGCTATGAAGTAAAACCAATCGAGCGATGTCACAGCGTGCAGATGAGCTTTTAAAAGCAATTTGACAGCCTCCTGAAAATCAAGTTTCTGTTTATCTTCTACACATATTTTTTTCCCCTCCAATTTTGCAGCATTGTTGTACAAGGACCCACATACCTGCAGTTAAGTCCTCTTGTTATTGGGCCTCTGAGGGTGGGAGGTCATTTCCATTTTGGCTTAGAATGAAATATGCACATTTTTGGTGAGATTGCCGTGAAACTTGTGTCCCCCCAGACCGAGTGGGACACCTGATGGAGTTAGCCCTGTCTGTCTTTTTGTCTTGCACCAGCAGCAGGTTGTCAAATTTAGTTAAGAGAAAATGTTTTGATGATCAAATTAAATCGGGGGCGCAGAGGGGGGGGGGGGGGGGGGGAGAAGGGGGGGGGGCAGTAAATGTCATTCTAGGTGAGCCTGAGCCCACCTATTAAATCACACTGTTAAAAGCTGAGATCCTGTAATACTCAAAATGTTAGGTTGTTCTGTTTTCTCATTTTTGTAATTGTAATATGTTTATGTTGAGCAATCTTTAAGGATTAAACAGGCAAGTGAACTTGATGGAGATATGTGAAGATGTTATCCCTCGTATCAAAGATACCTCATCAGTGTGACGGAGAACCCACACAGACCTGATGCTGATAGAGATGATGTATGTGGCGCATGTGTGGCTGCAATGAAAGGAAACTTGTTGAATTGTGTTAATTTGGTGTCTTGCTTTATTAACTGCAGTCATTCTCATCACATGAGATATCTGTCTGTGATGCAGCTCTGTTTTACTGCATTTCTGTAGTAAAACAGGGTTTTGTAGCTGTGGGATCACCATCAGGTTCAGGTTACTTTATTTGTAACCATGGGTATATTTGTTTTACGACGAGCGAAAACAATATGACACCCGTTCAACAAACCTACAAACAAACAATTTAGATCAAACATCCTAATTACAACGAACATAGGCTCAGTTAAGATAATTAAAAGTACTCCGTTTTCCAAACAATTATGATATTCAGAGGTGGATTAATTCAGGTAAGGCACCACTGAAGGCCTAAGTATGAAATGCACAGCCTGTCACAGGAAAACACAAGTCTCTAATATGTAAACAAATTACATTTTCAATGTATGTTTTGTTAACATGTGGATAAATGTCAATTGACTTGGATAAGAAAACGTAATAAAATGCTGATTGTTTCTCTTTAGACTTTTTCACTTCAGTAATACAGAAGCCAACATTGAAAGTTTGAAAGACAGTGACATCAGTCATTCTTTGAGGTTGACTGATTTTTTTTTTACTTTGGATCTTTAATTGCCAATTAATTCATGGCTCTGACATTGAGAGAAGAGCAGCAGGTTAAAGGGGCATTTCACCAGCTAAAGGGAAAGCTTTCATTTTCTAGGTTGGTTTAGATCTTGTCTGCACATCTTCAACCTTTTTATGGGCGGAGGCTGAGTGGGGGGATGTGACCAAAGTCAAAAACAGTTAAAACATAAAGAAACTCGGGATGTCACAGACTATGGACTTGAAGGACTAAAAGGATTAAAGTGATGTACAATGTTAAACTTTGATGACTCATGGGAGCAGGTACAATGACACAACCTTTATTGGACCAACAATAAATGCATCCAAGTGGAATAAATAAACAATAGTTTCAAATACACAAAGGAACCGTATGTGTGATTTAAGTGGTCAAATCCCAAATGCATCTTACCACATGTGCATGTGGATACAAAGAGAAGCCATTTGCAATTTTCTCTGTCAAACCTTTATAGAGGTGTCAGCCATTGGCAGTAAAGTTGAGATGGATGCAAGCCCCAGTAAAAGTAAAAGTTGAGTGGTCGATAAGACTTGAAGACCACTGTAAAGTTTAATAGCTACAATTCTACAATTCACTTAGCAGACATTAACTTTGAGAAAACAGAGAAGAAGTGAAGGTGCTCCACTGTATAACATCTTCCTAACCCAAATGAGGTAACATCGTGAAGCTGTGAAAAAACATTATATGATGGATCAATCATCACCTGCAACCATTAACGTGTCACACAGCCATTCAGAGATGAGCTTTCCTGAGGTGCAACTCAGCACACACTGACAATACACAGCAGGAGGAACAGCATCTGTGTGCAGGATTTAAGGCTTCCAGCATGAATATGGTTATTATGCTCATTTGAACCCACATGCCAGAACAATTAAACCGGAATGAAACACAGTCTCAGAAAAGGGAATTACATCTGAAGAATATACATAGATTAAATGAGATATTATAAAAGCTCAAACTCAAGAAATTGAAGCCATGGTGTGAAACTCTTCTTTTCTTTGATTTACTTATTTACTTACTGCTTACTTAATTAATTTACTTTTAGGTTGTTTTTTTTAATTATTATTTGTGTATTTAAGTTTTTCATTTTGTAATTTTCTTAGACCATGGATTCAATTTATTTTATATATTTTTTTAATTATTTGTGTTTGTATGTTATTTTATTTGATCATTTTCTTACACCATGGATTCATTATAGGTTGTACGTCCATTAATAATTTATCTATCTATGTTTATTTGATTTTAAATGTTTAACTTTTTAAATACATTTTACAACATGGCTTCAATTTATTGTGTATGTTTTTATTTTTATTATCTTTTAAATGGGTTTTAAATTATTTATTCATGTTTTTTTTTGTTTTTTGTTTTTTACACCATGGCTTCATGCAGAGCTCACACATTGACCCCACATACCGACAAAGCCATTCAATTAATACCACTGCATAACAAGGTCCACTTTCTGCCCGACCAAAAACAAATTCATGTAAGGGGAACACTGGAGGGGGATGGAAAGAGTGAGAGAGTGACATGGCATGTCTCAGCTTCTTGTTTTGTGACCAAGATGAGATTTAAAGTTTTTCTGTTCAACTACATAGAAGTTAACTATTATACTCTTACATTTTTGTCCTTGCAAATCATGCGAAGAAGAGCAGGCCACCTGGGAAGTTGATGTTCTCTAAGTGGACTGATGATGCATGAATTTCACACCTGTGCTGTCAAACTTCAGTCCTCATTCTAAGATTCCTATACTGGTGTTTTACCATAAATCCTTATGTAACCGACTTTCAAAGTGGCTGGATACAACTTTTTGAGCCTAATATCCTTCATTCCACCAAAAAGCAGGGAATGTCAGGTGAATCACCAATAACTCAACTCACCCGTCCTTTCTGTAAAACATGTTAGGACAACCTCTAACCTTGCAAGAGTGTGACACCATAGCTGTAGATTTGCATACCATAATGATTCTCCAGGGTTTAGTTGGCCTGAGTAGATTCTCTTCTGTGTAAGATATTTTGGTCTCTTTGACAGCTCTGTGCTAAGTGGGGTCTATGAAGAACTCAGGAACAATAAATACATGGCTTAAAGCATATATTTGTAGGTATGAAAGCACCATTTTGTGAGTGCGTTGATTTTAATATTCTAACATGGTGGCTGCCAAATGATGGTGTTCCAGCACTGTTGAAAATTAAAGCGCCACATGAAGTGACTGCCTGACAACATGGGCATGTTTTGTGATTGTAGATGTTGTTTACAATAAAACTATTTCCTAATTTTTTTCGGGGGAGACTTGTTTTATGGCTTAAGACATTTTCTTCTGACCCACGTAAAAAGTAAGGTTATGCGTTCTGTGTGTAAATTATGTGTTTACATTTAGAACAGAATGATTTCGTTAAAGGTACAAAATTGCGTAAGATTATGTGACATCTAGAGGTGAGGTTGCATGTTGTATCCATCACCTCACCATCACCCTTCTGAGCATGCAGGAGAACCTTTGTTAGACTTCAGTTGTCATTTTAACTCAATAGATGGTGAGTACATTCACTTTTGCTACTGTACAAACATGGTGGCTCATCATGTAAATATACATACAAATCTTATGCGCTGCACCTTTAAAAGAGGTAATAGTAATAAAAAAAATCCTCGATCCACCACTTTAACAGGCACTTCCTTGATCCGCCTCGACTCAATTCAAACACAATTTTTTTTTTTTTTCACATAATCCCTAAAATAGACAAACGGCAACCGTTTAAACACAACTGCCCCGGCAATGCATATGTTTAAAAGCATATTCACCAAAGACTCAGCTATACATCCATATTCTTGCCTATCTGCATGTTTGCACATGTGAGTTATCATCAGAGAGGACACGCATTGTAGATCCTCCCCAAACAGACAAGCTGCCTCCCGAAGAATCACTGTAGCATCTTGCCCAACGCCTTGCCTCCCTCGCCTTCCCTCGCTGTCTCACCTCCTCCTCCCCCGCCTCGTATATTTCTGCCCTGGACTCAAACACATGGCGCTTATTTATTTCTTGTTGGAGATTCATTACTTGTTGCCGGCGCACTTTGAATGCTCGGTGTGCATTTTAATCAATTCAGCCTCTCTTTTCCTGCCTCCTGCATCCACGGCCGGCTCCCTACCTCTGCTATAGTCCACGGAAGTGTGTGTGTGTGTGTGTGTGTGTGTGTGTGTCAGAGTGGGTGTGGGTGGCTTTGTGGTTATCAATATGTCTCCAACTCGTGAAGAGCAGAAGTCTTCGTTTGAAGACCAGCACATCCCTATAAGATAATCTAATCAGGAAACAGGACAGTCCAACACACACACACAGACACACACTCATATGCATAAAACACCACAGCCGTCCAATTACTGAACTGTCGGCCGCTTCCTCCCAAGGTTTCTCTTAAACTTGACTGTTTCATTTGCCAGATTCTTCCATTACCGCACTAACAAGAACAAACCAAACTCCCTGGCTATTTCTCTGGAGGCGTGTTTCTCAACTTCCTCTCTACTTTACTTCTTTCTCTTTCCTGTCTGCATGTTTTCCCTCCTCACATCATTGTAGCTTTAATTTGTAGTCTTTGTGAAGTTCATCTTACTCTCATTTGAGAAAAAGCTAAGAGTCTCGCAAGTCCGACATTAGACATAGGTGCTGTGATTGGTCATCATGTCATTCAGTGAGAGCAGGGGTGGGCAATTATGTTTCCAGGGGGCAACATAAGAAGCCCAGATTGTTACCAGGGGCCAAACAAACTTTGTTATATCAAGACCTGCAGTTAACATTTCAGGAAAGTGTTGAAAAGCTGTGCTTGATTGGACTGCATCCTCGCATGTACACATCAAGCATGACGGACACAGACACATCACAAACACAGGAATTGGAAGCATTTCAAAATAAAAGCATATTTTGGCTAATTTTTACTAGCTTCGTGTATAAAACAGTGCAGCTCATAACTCGACATTCATCACATTGAACAACGGATCAGGCCGGATGTGGGCCGTGAAATTCCCAGTCTGGGTTTGACACTCCAAGTTCTCTACTACTTGAGTCATACAAATATTTGAACTATTAGCAGCTTGCACTGAGTAATGCAGGTGCATCATTTTGACAGGGATGCATGCAAATACAAACAGTTCCCTTATGCTCAGAAATACAGGAAAACACTCATTTCAAAAGCAAATTGAACTGCAAACAAATGGGGGGGGGGGTGGTTTTCTAAAGTGGGACCTTTATTTTGAAGGCTAAGAAAGCAAGGCGGGGGAGGGCGGGGTGGGGGGGGGCTACAGGACGCAGCTGTGCTTCCTGGCATGTAAACATCAAGCATGACAGAATCACAAGCACGGGAACAGAAGCATTTCAAAATAAAAGCATATTTTGGCTATTATAGTCTAGCTTCGTATATAACAATGCAGCCAATACTCAACTCGGTGAGCCATATTGAACAACAGAGTGGACCGGACTAAATGCAGGCCGAGGTCTCATCTAGCCCCTCCTTTCAAACCATATGAGGGAACCTATGATATCAATAAAGCCATCCGATTATGATTAGTCTTTTTTGATTTGTCAACATGGCAGAACGTAGACGTCTGTCTCTTCTTATCTTTTATTCAGGGAATGGCAGAAGGAGTACAGGGAAGTGACACTTTGTACACAATATACTGTGTATGCATACATGTTTATTTATTTATTTTTATTTTTTTTAAAGGGACATACATTGCTTTCCTCCACTTTTTTTAGCTAAACAACAGAAACTGTAATGGGCGGTTACAAGACCCAAGAGCAGTACGAAAGGAGACAGAAGCAGGAGTAGGTTTGTAGCTTTTTACTGGGGCTCTTAACACAAGCAGTAAGGAGCATACGGAGTTCGTCGTCAAATACAGAGCCAGGCGCCGGCTTTCCGGGGGCGGGAGACAAAACAGGAACAGGTCAGGAACAGGCAGAGGTCGAGATCGGGTGGTCAGGATTAGGAACGCTGGTCGGTAAGTATAACACATTACGAACTGGCGAGGAGTGAGTGGCAGACTGGGTCTTAAGTATGGGAGTGGCTGATGAGGTGAGTG
>JAFBJT010109953.1:0-17199 GCA_016785325.1 Chascanopsetta lugubris
TCCTGGTTCCCTCTTCCCTACTTGCGCCTCCTGTTCTCCTTTGTTCGTCGCCAGTGTGTTGTCGTTCACGTCTAGTCCCAAGTCACGGCTCTTTTCCATGCCACGTATTGTCCTCGTTCGTTGTTCAGGTTTTCCTGGTTTCCCTTTTAACTGGTTTAAACGCCGGTGGGCCGGTTCACCGCAAAGCACCAAGGTTCTCATGGAGCCGGAACCAGAACCGCGTTGGCCTCCTGCTAGAGTGAAAGCCCTATGTGAGAGCAGAGAGAGAGAGAGAAGCTAGGTGAGAAACGATTGAAGATGTGATTAAAGCAAAGATGAATAAAAAGTCTCTCTCTCTCTCTCTCTCTCTCTCTCTCTCTCTCTCTCTCGCTCCCTTTCTCTCTCTCTCTCTCTCTCTCTCTCTCTCTCTCTCTCTCTCTCTCTCTCTCTCTCTCTCTCTCTCTCTCTCTCTCTTCCTCTTCCCCCCCACCCCACCAATCAGGCAAATGAAACCTTTGCATTCATTGGGAATGTGACACATTACACACGTGTATGGCTCAACATCTCCGCCCAGCTGAGAACCTTTCTGGAGGAGGGTCGGCTGCACAGTCAATTGATCTGGCTGCAGCAGGTACTTACTGTGTTTTATTATTATTATTATTATTCTCCCAATAAGTTGATATGTACAGTATATCTTAATTGAGACGTCAATAATCAGTGAAAGATGAGCCTCTCTCTCCCCCCCACCCCCCCTCCCTCCAGCTGTCCTCAGAGCTCCAGCACCACCCGCAGCTGTTGAACGGCACAGACAGTGAACTGATGCAGAGTCTGATTGAAGGAAACTACAGTCGCCCCAACACCTCCACTCTGCTGGAGCAGCTCAACACCATTGACAACGCTGCCTGCGGCTGGACACACTTCATGTCCAAGGTCAGAACAATATGTAATGAAAGGAGCCTCCTCAGTATCAGAAGTGGATGAGGTGTTCTGATACACAATGAGGTTCGGGAGCCACCCGAATCAAGGACAATTTTCAACTCTGAGATTTATTTAAAGGTGCAGTGTGAAAGATTTAGTGACATCTGCTGGTGAAGTTGCATGTTGCATCCATCACCTCATCACCCCTCCCATTCGAGCATGCAGGAGAACCTATGGTCGACTTCAGTTGCCGTTAAGTGCGTCCAGTCGGGGCTTTGTTTGAATCAAATGTGTCCAGCAGACACCAACATATGTTAGTCAAACACGTGGCGATGCTAGAGAGGAAAATATTCCCTTATACACTCAACTAGGTGAAAAAAGTGTATCTTGTCCTCAGTATAAGATAGATAAGATAGAACATATTTCAAGTAATCGGTTTCATACTTGTGTTTTGTCATAGTCAAGTAGCATATCGCCACCCTCGTAAAATAATTGCTCAAGTCATTTTTTTTTACCACAAAAACCCTTTTCAAACCTTTTTACTAAACCATCTCCTCATGATGCTGTGGCCACCTCTGGTTAACTTTTCTTAGCCCTCAGTTAAACAGAACATGCAATTCTACCCCTGGAGGATGATGGCCTCAGTCAAGATCTTTTACAACATGGCAGCTGCTTCTACAAGAATGAACATTTACCTAGCCACTTAAATTATTTCCATGATTCAGGGCTCGTCCCTCATTGGTGAGTGTTGAGATTTACGAGAATATAGGCGAGGCTCTGAATATTGCATCGTTACTTTGTTTTTTTTATTCAGTCTTTTTAGTCAGCAAAATGGATATGTCCATAAAACTAGCGTTTAGCTAGTTGTTGGAATGGCTCCAGAATCTGTTGCCGTTACAAGTGTTATATGCTGTCTGTTAACTCTTTTCTGTTCTTTCAAAAAAATTGTATCTACAGTTTTGTCTAAATGTTTCTACATTACATGGCCTAATGAAGAATTTTTTGAATACAATGACATGGGATCCTCTTTTAGATCTTAGAGTAACAAGCATGCAAAGCTTGAAACTGATGTCAAAACTGGTTGAGGGACCTGCCCACTGTTGATCACACCTCTGCAGAAGCACAGAGACCTACACAAACTAGAAGTTCCTCCACCCAGGCACCACCTTCTCCCAACTCTTTGGGAATATCAACAGGCAACTGTAACTGCTGGAGTGAGTAATGTTTGTGTTTCATGGGCATGGGATTATCAGTAAGGCTGAATCTGATGGACGTTCCTCAAAAAGATGAATTGTGACCAAAAAAAAATCCCTTGACAAGGATTCTGTGAATGATGAGACGTCCGTCTGGACAATGTACCTGCGAGCTTTGCTGCTGTGTCCAAAGACCTGAGCCAGCAGCTCTCCTTGACTTGAGATCAAAGGAAGGATATACTAGTACATTTTGGACAAATTGGAGGACAACCTGAGTAGTGAGTTATTTGCACACCTGTGAAATTGCTATTTTGAAGGTGTGATCATTGTGTGGAACAATGGTTGTGGTTATCAGAACACCAATGCTGAGATATCTTCACCCCAAGAGATGACCTCATCATACCCCGGATTGCAAGAATCGGCATCACCTTACCACCTAATGACCCTCTGAAACTGGAGGGATCTTATTTCGTTAGCATCAGACCAGGGAACAAATCCTGGAGATCTGACTGTAGATGACTTGTGGGCTTTTCAGTTTAACAGTGAAGGTAAGGTCCATTTCAAGCTGTCTTTCTCAGAGGACACTGCCACAGTCATCCATTGTCAGAATCGTTTTGAGTGAAATAATAGTTGTCATATATTCAATATTTGATTTAGTTTTTTTGTGTTTCCTGAAAAATCTGTAACAATGACGGGCGATTGTTTGAGGAGGATGACGATAGATAAACACTCTTTTATTGGTGAAATGGCAGGAATCTATTAGCTTTACAGGGCATCAGCACCACCTGCTGTCCTTTTCAAAATAAAAGGTTAAAGGACGATCGGTCTTACCAGTGAGGCTCTGTGGTTAGAGCAGTTGCCTTTTGGAAGCAAGGGTCACTGGTTTGAATCCCACTGCTGCAGTGACACTGAAACCCTGAAAAGGCCCTATATGTACTGGTAGACATACTCCGTGACCCAGAACTGCATCAGATGTAGAAGATGACATGACAATTACATAACTGACATTTTCATGAATTTATATTCACCTAAATGTTTCAAGTTGTTTTCGATTCCCCTTAAATGAGCCCAGTAATGTATAGCTACATGACGAGGGAGTCCTCTCTATGGGGGACGCCATGTTTTTTGCATTAGTAAAAGTGGATGCACTAAACTTCTTTTGAGTTTGAATGTCATCTGAAGTCGACCATAGGTTCTCCTGCACGTTCAGAAAGGTGAGGTGATGGATACAACATGCACCTTCACCTCTAGATGTCACCAATCCTTACACAAACTTTAAATTGATGCATTTCTGCTTGAACCATAATTTGATTGTCTGCTCTTGGTTTGCAGGTCAGTGTGGACGTGTTCAAGGGCTTTCCTGATGAGGACAGCATCGTCAACTACACCCTGAACCAGGCCTACCAGGACAATGTGTCAGTGTTTGCCAGTGAGTTGTGCGTCTTCATGTTCTCATCATCTCACCCCAGGTTCAACAAGTCAGCCATCTTGAATATCATATACAGTAGACCATATTTGTGCCTTTCCTTCCACGCTCCAACCAGTTTGCCTCATAGTAGCATGTGATGCAGTGTGCCACTGTAATAAACCAGTAAAACAAATACATACAAATAGGCTGTATGAATAATTTAGATTGATGGTTGTTTTTGTTTATTAAAATGCATTAATCACTGGAGCTCCTCAGGGGTAATGAGGAGTGAGGTTAATTCACTGAACAGCACTACCTGATGGCCTCCACTCACTAAACCGTGGGAGTGTGAAGGTTCGGCCATAAAGAAGAAACAAGGGGAAGATCCTGGCCATATTTGCTCCCCCACAATTATCACATAGATTTCCTTTCAAGTCGTAGTAGGACAATCTCATGGAAGCGGATTGCATTCACTGTTCATGTTCAATGGAAAAAGTTTTATTTTGACAGTTGCGGTTTATGGTGGTGATTGCGACATTTACGACATCCAGTTGTTAGCCTAAAGCAGTTCAAGTGAACAAAGGGTTTAATAGGAATAAAGCATGACTTTATAAGACACTTGGAAATATTGATGTTTATTAAAAATGAGAACGCATTATTAGTATGTCAACAATTCACACAATTGAGGAGGAAAGCCCAGTCTGACGTACTGCAAGTCGCTCTCTTCATGGAGGAGCAGTTAAACCGACAGGACATGAGATCCGGATCTCATAATTACGAGAAAAGAGAACACAGGCTACCAGACACAGCTGGGTTTGATTGGCCTCCATCCTGGTATGGGAAAATCAACCATGGCGGAATCACACACAGGAGATGGAAGCATTTCAAAATAAAACCATATTTTGCTTCATGTATAAAATAGCTCGTACTTGGGCCAGTGACATGTCCCGGTCTGTGTTTTGGTAATGTAATTACCAAAACATTCAACCACAATGCATTTTAAACAAACTTTGTTTATGTGGCTCTTTCTTCAGGATGCACTCAGTCTCTGACTTTCAAAGTGGCTGTGCACCAGTAAAGAAATGCATAAAAATAGGCCATATAAATACATTTAGAATGATTGATTGTTAATTGTTTTGATTTTTAAAACCCACATAGACTGAACCTCAGATACTCCTATGTTTATTTGTGAAGGTGTGAACCAGCATGACTCTGATCTGTCTTATCCTCTTTGGTCTTGTCAGGTGTGATTTTCCAGACAAACAAAGATGGCTCCCTCCCGCCTCACGTTATGTACAAAATCAGACAGAACTCTAGCTTCACGGAAAAGACCAATGAAATCAGACGGGCCTACTGGCGTCCTGGACCCAACACCGGAGGGAAATTCTACTTCCTCTACGGTTTTGTTTGGATCCAAGGTAAGAGATGCAGTGCTGAATACAGAGTGGTTGTCATGATGTAACGGGTGTGTTCCATCACGAGCGGAGAATAGCATTGAAGACGAGGTTGATGGAATCTCTTAGCTTCTATTCTTAATCTAGTCCAGTCCAGTCCACAAAGTCTGCACAGACTTGGGGTGAAAACGCTCCGGAAAACAGGGAAGCCCAACGTCCACCGGCCCATAGAGGGACAAACACGACGAGTCCAAAAGAATTTGCATCCAATCGTGAATATATAAAGATGTGCAACAGCCGCGTATGGCAGCAGCAGCAAGCGGCCATTAACCGGGGTCTCCTGGTCCATGTGTGTAACCGGCGTGTTTCAGTCTAAAATGTCCCCCACCCGAAACGCAAACAGATGACACGGAACAAAAAGACACAAAGAAACTCGATACATTTCATAAGATAATTATTATTACAACATAAAATACATTTTCATCTCTGTTCCAATGACACCGACGGAGGAGTGGACTTAATAGATAACTTTGATTCTGGTGCAGTTAGCAGATGGCAGAACACAGTCATCCGACTGGTGAAACAGAGCATGGAGTCAAATCTATTGTATTTGTTCTGGTGAAGAGCTTCCCATTGTGAAGTGGAGTCACCTGTGATGATGGACCCGTTTCCATGAACCCGTCTTGTGAGATGTAAAGCACAGTCACATGTGCAGTGCTGATGGTACATGGTTTGTATTCATGTAAGCTGTGTCTCATTTCGGGGGCCGCGCACTGGATGCTGACTTGGTCACTATCTTGAACCTAAACCGAAATCCAAACCCCACCGCCCCCCTCTTTCTCTCCTCCAGATATGATAGAGCGAGCCATCATCAACACATTTGTGGGCCATGATGTGGTGGAGCCGGGCAACTACGTTCAAATGTTCCCCTACCCATGTTACACCAGAGACGAGTAAGAGATGTGCTCATTCTTATGAATTCACGTGACACATAAACACTGCATTTGTGTTCATTGGACCTTCACTTGAGCCCTTGTGTGTTCTCTGTCCAGTTTCCTGTTTGTGATCGAGCACATGATGCCCCTCTGCATGGTGATCTCCTGGGTTTACTCAGTGGCCATGATGATTCAGCACATTGTGGCAGAGAAAGAGCACCGGCTCAAAGAGGTGAGGCTATAAGTTCATGTCTGTCGGCAGCCTCTCGGAGCACAATCTTATGGCATCTGTCAATATCCATATGTAGACACACACACACACACACACACACACACACATGGCTTTCACAGTGGCAGGCAGCCGGCGCGGTTCTGGATCCGGCTCATGAGAACCTTGGTGCTTTCTCAGGAACTGGGCCAGCGGCCTTCAAACCAGTTAAAAGGGAACCAAAGAGGGAGGACGCTACTCCTCTCTACACAGGAGGAAGTAAACATTAACGGTGTTTCCCCGGGAAGGGACGGGAAGGGAGTGGGTGCACGTGTTTCGGTTCCCCCGAGGACCGACTTTTCAGGTTCCGAACCGATTTTTGTTCCCAGTCTGAACCGCCCGGCCGGTTCCAATTTCGGTTCGGTAACTGGAAACCGTGCCGCTTCACTGTGCACGGTGTGAAAGCCCTAAGTGTGGACACTTGGTATTGGGGCGCAGAGGAGGAACTAAGTGTGTCCCCTTCATGCCATTCCCTCAGGTGATGAAGATGATGGGTCTGAACAATGCTGTCCACTGGGTGGCTTGGTTCATCACCGGTTTTGTCCAGCTGTCCATCTCTGTCACCGCTCTGACGGCCATCTTGAAGTATGGTCGAGTGTTGCTCCACAGTAACCCCTTCATCATCTGGCTCTTCCTCACCATTTACGCTGTGGCCACCATCATGTTCTGGTGAGATCTCCCACCTGCACTAACAGCTCCTCGACTGTTCTGATTTCACCGTATAATATTCATTTTTCTATGGCCTTTATGCCGACCTGTCTTCAAAGGTAAGCGCAGGGGTTCACTTTTTCCGATCCCTTCAATCAAGCTGTGAAAATTATACATTTACCCACCGCCGACCTTCCAACATTTGATGCAGGAAAAACACATTTTGAAAATATATCAATTATCAAATCTAACACGATTGAGCTACATATGCGTGTGGGCTGCTGTGGCTGAGGGGGTTGGAGGACTTGTCCTATGACCAGAAGGTTGGGGGTCCCATTCCTGCATTCCCCCATTCCGTATGCTGAGGTGACTTAAGTCTTAAGACTTTATAAAGCAGTGTATAAATACAGACCATTTATCTATCATAAAGAAAATTCAGTTTAATTTGATGAAACATGCTGATTGTAAACAAAGTATTGCAGATAAACCAGGTAGGATCAACAGTTTTCTAACCACACCATTGCACTAAACATCTCCTCTCTGTTTGAACTGTTTGAGAATCCAGAGCAGTAGAGCTGCAGCTATCGGTTATTTTGGTAATCGATTATTTTCTTCGATTCGATTAAATGATTATTTGAATAGGTGAAAAAGAAAATGGTGAAAATGTGACAATGATATGATTATACTCTGACTTTTCACTTGATATTTGCTATCTAGTGGGCCTATAGACACAATCACCGGGAAGCGTGTGTGTGTGTGTGTGCGTGCGTGCACATCTCATATGTCGGGAATGAGAAGTAGTGTTACGTCAGTTCCTTAACCAACAGTTACAGCTAAACACGAATTAAAGATTCAATGAATCAATTCAAGAAAATGGTAATCGAATAATTTTTATAATGGATTAGTCGATTGATCAATTAATTGTTTACAATTGTGTACAGACCAGAAACACAAAATAACAAATATGCAGGTTTATAACCCAGACTGCACTTTAATCAAAACTGAAGACATTTTCAAAACCTTAAAATGTTCTTTTCCAGTTTCCTGGTGTCGGTCATCTACTCCAAAGCCAAGCTGGCTTCAGCCTGCGGAGGAATCATCTACTTCCTGAGCTACGTGCCCTACATGTATGTGGCCATCAGGGAGGAGGTGGCCCATGATAAGATCACTGCCTTTGAGAAGTGCATCGCTGTAAGGCCTCCTCTCTTTCCTGTTCTCAACATCTGTGCTCTTCTGTGATCCCAGTGGACCTGATCTGAATCTGTCTCCTCCAGTCTCTCATGTCCACCACTGCCTTTGGCCTGGGCTCCAAGTACTTTGCATTGTATGAGGTCGCAGGTGTTGGCATCCAGTGGCGAACCATTAGCCAGTCACCAGTGGAGGGCGATGACTTCAACCTGGGCCTGTCCATGATGATGCTCATCATCGACGCCATTGTGTACGGTGTTCTCACCTGGTACATCGAGGCTGTGCATCCAGGTATCAAACCATCCGCTATCAAGCTGTTGCCAGCACAACGTTACCGGCAGACGTTGGATACATGTTTCCCTTCTCTTAAAGGAATGTATGGGCTGCCCCGGCCCTGGTACTTCCCCCTGCAGAGGTCCTACTGGTCAGGCAGCGGGCGTATTGAGACCTGGGATTGGCCTTGGTGTGGTGGTGGCACTGCCAGGCTCAGTGTGATGGAGGAGGACCAGGCATGTGCCATGGACCAGCGCAGATCTGGTATGAATGGTATATTTGCATTATGCCTGCGAACACAACACAGACCCTGAGTCCTCATTTGATGGGCAATCATTTCAAAATTCAAAACGGGGTTTCATTTGCAATCATGGAATTAGAGTGAAAAAGCCAGACAAGGCAACATTTTAAAGGTGCAGTGTGTAAGATTCTTCACTTTAGAAATCCAATTACATAACAATTATATATAGATGTTGTTGTATATTTATGATCACCACAATGTATGACATGCACTTTACATGAACGTAAAATGAGCCCTTTAATGCATATTTACACCAGGAGCGGGTCCACCCTATGGGGGCCACCATGTTTTTTATTTTTATTTTTTTTATTTTATAATATCCCAGAGTGAACATACTAAACATCTTATGAGCTTTAATAACAACTGAAGTCTACCAAAGGTTCTCCTGGTGAGGTGATGGATACAATACGCAACTTCACCAGTAAATGTCAATAAGTCTTACACACTGCACCTTTTGAGACCTGGGTTTAGTTTCTTTACAGAACAGGTTTATGAAATATGAAGCTAAAACTAGCCGTCAGTGATTCTAACTTAACATATCCTACCTACCAAACATTACCTCAGAGGAGATGCGGGGCATTGAGGAGGAGCCCAGCCACCTGCCCTTGGTCGTGTGCATCGACAAACTCACCAAGGTTTACAAGACCGGCAGCAAACTGGCCCTCAACAAACTGAGCCTCAACCTCCATGAGAACCAGGTGGTCTCCTTCCTGGGACACAACGGCGCTGGCAAGACCACAACCATGTGAGTGCGGCCAGTGTGTGTTTGTACTGTACGTCCTGTCGGCACCAGAGCTGCCAGATGTGACACCAACACAGAAAGAAGTTGACAATGATACCATTCAATGACATCACGGTGAAACATGAAGGACATCGGTTAAAAGTCCATTTTTTATTTAAGCCTTAACCTAGACACTATTTGGTGTTTTTTCCTTTTTATTTCTCTCGTATTTTTTTAGCCGTTTTCCATTCATTGTTCAGGATTTATACAAGGTTGAGGTTTTCTAGTTTTTTTTATTTTGATCCCATTGTAAACAATGTGAGCCCCAATACTAGCATTTTCACACCGACGCACAGAAAGGTGCAGATTGAAACCCATTCAAATCACTGTTTTTGATCCGGCTCAAAAAGGTAGTTCATAGAACATGCATCTGCTCATTTCCTCGCTTCATTTGTGGCTCAGGGCTTTAAGTTTGTGGTCTGAGAGATTTTCTTCCTGATGACATTGTTTTTACCATAAATAGCAAATGGAGAATATACTTTACTATTTCATTCCTACTTCATACATGCATTAGGCTGCTACTACCTAGATTTAGACTTTCAGACAAAAGTGTTTTATTGTACGGACATCTCATCCATAAAGAGCCGGCAAATATGACCCCGATTACGCGATTGTTTACGTTTCTGTGTTTACAACCAATAGACATGTTTTCTTTAAAGGTGCAGTGTGTAAGATTTGGTGAACTCAAGTGGTGAAGTAGCATGTTGTATCCATCACCTCATCCTCACCCTCCTGAACATGCAGGAGAAACTATGGTAGTTCACTTCAGTTCAAAACTCAAAAGATGTTTAGTGTGTCCATTCTGGGCTACTCTAAAAACTTCATACCTTCATAGAAAGGGGACCCCCCACCTCATGTAAATATACATTAATGAGCTTCTTGTAGGGTAATAGAAAACATTTTAACATTTGCGTGATTATAACTTTATGAAAATGTCAGTATGTCATTGTTTAGAAGTGAGAAAAATGACCAAAATTGTACACACTGCACCTTTAAACAATGACGCCATAGCTCCGCCTCTCCCTTAACCCATGTGCACCAAAACAGCAAGAATGTGCAGTCACCGTGTCATCTTCAGTTTTTGGTGTATGCATGTGGCAGTGTTACGGCGCCAACTACAGGCCTGGCATCTATACTACAGTGTTTTCAGTAGTTTCATGTAGACAACCTAATTTATTCATACAATGCTATGTATGTCATTTCTTTTTTCCGAATAAAATATTTTTTTCGTCTCCGTGTTGACAAAGCCTAAGAGGGACAAATTGTTATATATATTTTTTTTTATTTTTTTTTTTATTGAAGCGCAACTCAGTGACAGTGGCCTCTGCTGTCGTCTGTGGTAATTACAGGACAGTTGGGTGCCAACTGACTGTTAATTGAATTAACTTATGCTTCATCTACTAACTGCTCTCATGAAACTGCCCCAGGTCCATTCTGACTGGCTTGTTCCCGCCCACCTCTGGCTCTGCGACCATATATGGTCACGACATCCGCACAGAGATGGAGCGCATTCGGCAGAACCTGGGCATGTGCCCGCAGCACAACGTCCTGTTCGACAAGCTGAGTGTGGAGGAGCACCTGTGGTTCTACTCCCGACTCAAAGGCATGGCTGAAGAAGATATACGCAAGGAGATGGACAAGTAAGTTCACCTTTGTTCTTTTCCTCTCTGTAGAGGTCACAAGTAACAAAGTGTGTGTGTGTGTGTGTGTGTGTGTGTGTGTGTGTGTAGAATGATAGTTGACCTGGAGTTATCAAACAAGCGTCACAGCTTGGTGCAGACTTTGTCAGGTGGGATGAAGAGGAAATTGTCTGTGGCCATCGCCTTCGTGGGCGGCTCCAGGGCTGTCATCCTGGACGAGCCCACAGCGGGGGTGGACCCCTACGCCCGCAGGGCCATCTGGGACCTCATCCTCAAGTACAAGCAGGGTGAGTGGCAAGGTTGCTCCGCGAGGAGACGGTAGTAGTGGCTCTCATGTAAATGTGAAAATGCAAAGCTCCTCTCACCACAGGTATCTGCGGTATTGAAGCGTCGTCAAAATTAACATTCAGTCATTTGCACATTCCAGAAGTTTCTTTCACTGCAGAGACTTTGTTGCACTCTTAAAGAAAAACGTCCCTTTTGAAAGACGTGACGTGATCATAGGCCGTATGTGAAGATGGACGTAGCATCCGCGACGTCACCTGTTGGTTTCAGCTGGCGAATTGATGAGTCCCTCATCGCTGTTTTGCCGAATCCTATCACCTCCTTGTTCCTGGTTGATTGAAAATCGGGCAAAACGCACACGGAGCTGTGGGTCACCTCGTCCGAGGTACATGTCAGGTCGGCCCGGGTGTCGGTTAATTATGCGTAATTTAAAATGTTAATATAATAGAAAGAAGCGAGTTAGAAAAGAACCCCCCCCCGCCCCCCGCCCCCCATACAGTTGTCACAGGAAAACATGTGACCGACTGAGACCAAAACAAAAGTTTGCACACGTTTCATTCACCTCTGAAGTTGGATCATTTTGAACATGGGAGTCAATGGGGATTTGCTCCGTAATTTAAAATGTTAATATAATAGAAAGAAGCGAGTTAGAAAAGAACCCCCCCCCCCCCCCCGCCCCCCATACAGTTGTCACAGGAAAACATGTGACCGACTGAGACCAAAACAAAAGTTTGCACACGTTTCATTCACCTCTGAAGTTGGATCATTTTGAACATGGGAGTCAATGGGGATTTGCTCCCTTTTGGAGTGCGCCACCCTATGAACTGCAACTTTTGTCACTTCCTTTTGCGCTTCATCCGTCTGCACCGGAGGTGACACAGCCTTTGTGCTCCTCCCATCCGCTGGATTCAGTACCAATGCTTCGGATGCACTCCAGTACAGACCCTTTTCACGTGTGTGTGTGTGTGTGTGACGCGTTTGTGATGTGCCCTCAGGTCGCACCATTCTACTGTCCACCCACCACATGGACGAAGCAGACCTCCTGGGCGACCGCATTGCCATCATCTCCCACGGGAAGCTCAAGTGCTGCGGCTCGCCGCTCTTCCTGAAGAGCACCTACGGAGACGGGTACAAACTGACGCTGGTCAAGAAGCGGAGCGAGGGCCCAGGTTTGTTTACGTGCACACGTTGGCATAGAAGTCTCGGATTGCTCTCTGCTCGCCCGACCGGCTGTTAAAGGTGCAGCGTGTACGATTTACGGGCCCATGAATGTATATTTGCACGAAGCGTTTGGTCGTCTTTATGGAGGCCGCCACGTTTTTAAAGTGGTAAAAGTGGACATACTAAATATCTTTTGAGTTTGAAGCACAACTGCACCTTTTACATCTGGGATGCAATGGAATATAATTTGTTCAACCTTGATGTGCACTTATCTTTCCCTCTCTCCCTCTGTCTCGTGTCTCCATCTCCATCCTGTCCTCCACCGCTCGATCCGTCCTCTTGTTGTTGTCGTCCATGTTGTCCTCTCCCGCCTCAGGCCAGGGCAGCCAGCTGCTGCCCCCCTCCTCTCTGTCCCCCTCCTCCTCCTCCTCTCTGTCACCTTGCTCAGAGGCTCACGTTACCCAGTTTATTCGGCAGTTTGTGGCGTCCTGCCTGCTGGTGTCCGACTCCAACACTGAGCTGTCCTATGTGCTGCCCTCTGAGGCGGTGAAGAAGGGCTGTTTCGAGAGGCTGTTTCAGGTAACACACACACACACACACGTATTGTCTTGTACAGCATCCTCTGTTGTATCTTTTATTAAAAGACTTATCAAATAGGGCAGGGCTGGGCAATTATTTTTCCAGGGGGACCTCATAATAAACCCAGATTGTTGCCAGGGGCCAATCAAACTTTGTTCTATCAAGACCTGTTGTTAAATGATTGAAAACGAATTCATATATGTATTAGCTAGATTATTTTTATTTCAGTTCTTCCTAACATCTTATCATGAAACTCAAATGGATTTGCAAAAAACTTAATGTTATAATCTGATAGAAAATTTGATGTGTGTCAAAATTAAGATCACACATGACATGCAGTACATTACACACAGTCCATGTCGGCTAAATTCAGTCTCTGCTTTTGACCCATCCTGGCTCCTACTTCCTCCACAGGCAGCAAGGAGTAGTGCCAGGGGACCAACTTTTTGTAGCTGGCAGTGGTCGGTCAATTTATGAACGGAGGAATCTCCAGGGTTTCTAGTTTCTGGCCGCACGGGGTATCGAACACAGGACCTTCCAGCTGTGAGGCAACAGCCCTACCAACTGAGCCACCGTACCCCCATAAACCAATACGTATAAAAAAATAATGTCACATTCTGCACAAAAAACCAAATATATATATTTGAAAATTAGTTTGTTTTGAAGACAATACCAGTCTATTTGAATGAATACAAACCTTTTCTCTAGGCTCAGAATGACAGAAAAACACTCATTTCAAAAGCACATTGTTCTGGAAACAAATGGGGTGATTTTCTAAAACTGAAAAAAACCCAAATGAAAGCATATTCTGGCATATCCTTTGTAGCGTCATATATACAACAGCGCTGCTTGTCCTCCACTCCACCGGCCACATTGAACAATGGTGCGGGCCGGATGTGGCCCAAGTTCCATGAAATGCCCAAGTCTGAAATAGGCCATAATCAAAGTTGCACAGACCATGTGTTAAAGGAGCTCCGTCACCTTCTCCTCCTTTACATGCATAGAAAACAGTCCACTGCTCCAGCTTCTGTTGTTACCCTCTCCTTGAAACGCCCTGGGTGCTCTGGCCCCTCCCTTGCAGAGAGGACCAGATTGCTCTGATTGGTCAGCTGGCCCGCTATCTTGTGTACACTGCTCCTAGATGATGTCAGAAATGTCCGGTTCACTGATCACTGGCCTCTGATGGAAGTCAAAAGAAAATTTCAGACAGCATGTTTCCAGCCATAGACTGTGTATAAAGATGGATGTGGCGTCCGTGACGTCACCCGTTGGTTTCAGCCAAGTGGTTTTGTGGCAAATTGAGGGCAAGTCCCTTGTCGCCATCTTGCAGAATCCTGACTCCTCCTGGTTCCCGGTGCATTTAAAAACGTGGAGGACGTGGAGGTGGAACACACACGGAGCTGTGGGTCAATTCGTGGTGTCGTCACCTCATCCGCGGTACATGCCAGGTCGGCTCGGGTGTCAGTCAAGGGACCACGACCCTAAATATGCGCTATTTCAAACATCGATACGATAAAAAAAATGAGTGAGTTAGAAAAAAATTCACAGTTGTCGCAGGAAAACATACGACTGATTGAGACCAAAACCAGAGTTTGTACTTTAAACACGTTTCATTCACGTTATCGATCATTTTAACATGGGAGTCTATGGGGATTTGCTACCTTTGGAAGTCAGCCCCCCAGTGGCCACCCTGTGAACCGCACGTTTTTCCTCTTCCTATCGTGCTTCATCCATCTGCACTAGAGGTTGCCCCTCTGTTTCAGCACCTGTGATATCTGCGCCCCCCCATGTATAATCTGGCTGCTTCAGATCACCAGCAGTATGTCATGAAATCACTGTACAGTCACGTGTCTCCTCCGTGTTTGGCCCCAGGCGTTGGAGCAGAGCTTGGACAGTCTGGCCCTGACCAGTTTCGGTGTGATGGACACAACCCTGGAGGAGGTCTTCCTCAAAGTGTCTGAGGAGGACCAGTCCCTGGAGAACAGCGACGCTGGTGAGAGAGTTTTTCATCAATTACGCCTGACCTCTGCTGTTAAAGGTGCAGTGTGTAATATCATGGCTAAATGACTTCCATTTCTTCTTGTGTGTATATATGGACATTTGATTTTGATTGTGATATTTTCACGTGTGAAAATCACCTGAATATGTGTCAGGACCGACGGGAAGTGCAGATGGTAGTAGCAGTTCAGTACGAGAGTTTTTACTGAGGTATTAAGCAGGGGCTCGGAGGTGAAGGTGTTAATCCAAAAGACAGACGGGGGTGATGTAATTGGATATCCTTGATGGAGAGCCACACCCGTTTTCCCGGGCGATAGCTTGCGCCAGTCAGCTGCCGCCTTGAAGGCGGCGCATGAAGCCAACAGCTTGCGGCGGGCGTGGACCCAGGTGCGGCAACAGCACTGAACCAGGGCCATGGCGGAGGGTACTCGTGACTTCTGTCACTTCTAAAAATATTTCAAAACAATTACCTGCTGATATTTTCATAGATTTATAATCATGTAAATGTTTTTTCCCCCCATTAGCCTAACATTGGCTCATTAAAGTATATTTACATGGGGTGGGGCATCCTCTCTATGGGGGCCGCCATGTTTTTACAGTTGTAAAAGTGGATGTACTTTAGACATCTTTTGAGATTAAATGACAACTGAAGTCGACCATAGATTCTCCTCCATGATCAGAAGAGTGAGGTTGAGGTGATGAAAACAACATGCATCTTCACCTCTAGATGTCACCAAATCTTACACACTGCACCTTTACTAAGCTCCTCCTAAGGGTAATAGAAAAAAACAAAACATTTATCTGATCATAAATTCAGTATGTAATTGTTTTCTAGTATTTTTTGAAGTCCTGCCCACTGCACCTTTAACATCAACTCTATAAAGATAGAGTTCACTTTCACACCTCACGAGTCCACAACCGTGTCCTTCTTCTTTGTCAATGAGCAGACATGAAGGGTTCCCCAGGAAGCAGATCAGTGGGGAAGTCCTCAGTGGGCTCAGGAGGTCTGGCGGGAACACAGGGTGAGACCGGACCCTCAGTGGAGAGCGAGAAGCCGGAGGTGGAGCTGAGTAACCTGGTGATGTGCTCCAAGCTGACTCAGAGCCAGTCCTCCCTGAAGTCCTCCTCGTCCATCGGCTCGGTGAGAGGGGACGAAGGTGGACTCTATGCAGATTTCTATGGAGACTACTGTCCACTCTTTGACCACGGCCAGGAGTCCGACTCCGCCAGCCTCAGGGGTAAGACAACAAGACGGACCACCTGCTTTACATTCCTGTCACTGAACTGGCACATCACATCTTTGACGTTTTCTGGAGTGGAGAGGTGTCTCATGTAAACATTGTAAACGCTTCTGTATTCTTCAAGGTGCAGTGTGTGAGATTTTGCTCATTTTTTTCACTTCTGAAAATATTACAAAGCAATTACATGCTGACATTTTTATTAATTTATGATCACATAAATGTTTTATTTTTGTCCTTTACCATAAAATGAGCCCATTAATGTATATTTACATGAGGAGGAGGAGGGTCTTCTCTATGGGGGGGGCGCCATGTTTTTATAGTGGGCTACCATAGTCTACCATAGGTTCTCCTGCATGATCAGAAGGGTGAGGGCGAGGTGATAGATACAACATGCAACTTCCCCTCTAGATGTCACCAAATCGTACACACTGCACCTTTAAGTTTAATAAAGCAGCTCGTCTGGTTCAGATCATCTGAACACGATGTTCTAAGCTATGTCCCTGAAACATCTAAGACAAAGACAATGAGAGGGATCAACACAGTGTTATAGATAGAACTGACAACATTTGTGTTATAAACACAACACGACTGAATACCGTGCACACACACTGCCAGTGGCACAACAAAGTGTCCACATGGGACGAGCTGAAGTGATGACTGGAGCTGCAGTAATAACTTAATCTTGAGGTCACAATGTCAAAGTAAACCAAACACAAGAATTAACAAACGCAATTAATAAGAATTACAGTTGATCCTTTTTTTATCGGTCCCATATTGTGGAAAATAGCGTGTCAGGTTTTGACTAGGACTAAAATACAGCAGATGTAAAGGACAATATCTCTGGTTTTGTAACATGAAGTCAGGCAGTATTTTTGGCATATTGTGTTTGTCATGTGATCTTGCTTAAAGGTGCAGTGTGTAAGATTTGGTGACATCTAGAGGTGAAGTTGCACGTTGTATCCATCACCTCACCCTCACCCTTCTGAACATGCAGGAGAACCTATGGTGA
>JAFBJT010109953.1:19067-37017 GCA_016785325.1 Chascanopsetta lugubris
GGTCACAGCGGGGCCAACCCCCCTGCTGGATCTCTGTGGTATTGCACTTTAGAACACATGGATAGTGATGTTTCAGATGTTTCAAGGAAACATTACATTCTATCTTTAAATACATTCTATGATTTAGCCTTGTACCACCTGCGAAATGCAAGAGTTAAAGGTGCAGTATGTCATGTTTTAATCTTATGTAAATCTCACACAATGAACCCTTAAAAGTGCGGTGTGAAAGATTTCGGAAAATATTATAATATAATGCAATAATGATATTTTTAAATTAATGTATAATCACCTAAATGTATTATTTTTAACCTATTAACCTTAAATGAGCCCACTGATGTATATTTACATGAGGAGCAGGTCCTCTCTACGGGGGCCACCATGTTTTTACAATAGTAAACGTGGATGTACTAAACATCTTTTGAGCTTTAATGTCAACCGAAGTAGGTTCTCCTGCATGTTCAGAAGGGTGAGGGTGAAGTGATGAATACAACATGCAACTTCACTTCTAGAGGTCACCAAATCTTACACACTGCACCTTTAAATGGGAAAAATAATGTTAAGATGATGATACTTAGCAATCATGGGAAGTACTTCATCTTTTAGGATATTTCCAGAGTGGCTTTTATTTTCCTTTTAGCAAACCAGCACATTTTCTGCTATGTCACACAGTTACACACTTATTACACGTTGTAGTGGGCATTACTTTGTACACATTTCAGAACATGATCAGCGCGTGGAACTTTACTGTGCATTTCATTTCAACTGGAGTTTCCAGATATAACGAAAAAAACAAAACAAATCAAACATAAAGGGATTTCTGGATCCATGGAGAACATCCCCTTTAACCCGTCAAAGAAAAACATACAAGCCATGTTGGATGTTTACATATTTTACAGATATAAACAAAAGCTTCTGAAACGTGGAAACACATGTCAACTCACATTCAGAGGTGAAGGCCGGAGCACACACGCGGCGGGACTCCTCCATTACGGGGCTTGTTCCAGTATTTGGCTTCAGTTCCAATATTTGCCTTCCAGTGTCCGGTCTTTACTCTACTGCAGCTCTTTTTTGGAACAGAGCTCGCGCTCACACTTCAGAGTCTTGTTAAGTGGCCTTCTCCTCATCCACCTCCTCGACTCCTGCTGCTCAACTCTCAGCGAGCACCTGCTCACGAAGCTGCATGGTGTCTCACCCCCCCCTCCCCCCCGAGGGAAACAATCAGTCACTGGGGCCTCCACCTGTTTTCACTTCTCTGGGAATCAACTAATGTGGAGTGGGTGTGTGGAGGAAGAAGCGCAGCCGAGGACACCTCCAGTACAAGTCTGTGTCAAAACGTCTTGTTTACATCGTGTAAACAACACGTCCCGTCCAGTGGTGGGAGTGTAGAGGAGAGTGGTGACGTTCTGCCTCCTCCAAGGATTTTCAAATGATGACGACGACATCTTCATCAAAGTTTGGTTTGAATTGAACGGGATTATGCAGAGAATCAAACTCATCGTGGTGGAAAGATGTCGTGAGGGTCAGGGAGGACGCCGGTCTTTTCAACACTTACATCGACCCTTCATGGTTCTTGATGACACATCCAAAGATGAATCTGAATCTAGTAAAAAACAATGCTACAATAACCAAATACTAGCTGGACTGTTTTACACGAGAAGCTAGAAAACAAAATGGCCAAAATATGCTATTTTGAAATGCTTCCGTTTCCTGTGTGTCTGATTCTGTCATGCTTGATGTTTACATGCGAGGAAGCACAGCGGTGTAAGGTAGCCTCCGTTCACAGCGCACTCCTCTCGCTATCTTAGCCTTCAAAAGAAAAGTCCCAAAAGAAAAGAAACTCTTTTTCTGTATTTCTGAGCGTAAGGCAACCGTTTGTATTCATTCACATGGACTGGTATTGTTTACAAAACAAACTCATTTTCAAATATCATTTTTTCTGCAGAATGGTCAATTATTTTCCTGACGCACATTTGATAATGACTGATTATGAAGTCATGTTGTTTTCGCATTCTTTCTTGAACCGATGGTGTTTGGAGTAATTGTTATTGAAATAACGAGGATATAGATGATGAATAAATAAATAAATAGCCCATGAGATGTTTTCAATGAGTTCATGGAATGACAACAACGGGTCTTGATATAACACTGTTTGTTTGACCCCCAGGTAACAATCTGGATTTCTTAGGTGGCCTGCGTGGGACAATAGTTGCCCACCTCTGACCTCTGGGGAAAAACAACCTCCGTCAGGACATGTTGAATCCAGCTCCGCCCCTGCACATGCCCGCGCGGCCTGACTCCTCCTCTCACACACTGGATCTGCCCGAGCTGCTGCAAACAGAGAGCATGCGAGTGGAACTCATGGTGGAATGAGGCCACAGCCTGTTTGTGAAGAGGCAAACAAGGTGACGAGGGAGGAGAAGACTCTACCAGGACCCCAAGGGCTCTAACGCTGATCGTTAGAGGATCCAATGAGGTCACCTCATAAGTCCCGCCCTCAAGCACCTGGGGGGGGGGTCACATTCCTCGCACCACTGCAAAGGTGATGGTAACAAGACTCTGCTTCCTTCTCTTGGACTGTGATGGCCTAACTTCAAGCCTCCAACTTTTGCCTCGTCACTTCCTGTACCTACCTTTAAAGGTGCGGCGTGTAAGATTTGGTGACATCTAGAGGTGAAGTTGCATGTTGCATCCACCTCGTCCTTCTGAGCATGAGGAGAACCTATTGCAGAATTTCATTTGTGATTCAAACTGAAAAGATGTTTAGTACGTCCACTCTGGGCTACTGTAAAAACATGGCAGCCCCCGCACAGTGGACTCGCTCCTCATGTAAATATAGATTAAATTGGCTTATTTAAGGGGAATGGAAACAAAAATACATTTAGGTGATTATGAAAATGTCAGAATGCAATTCTTTTGTAATATTGTTTTCTACCAATAGAGGTGACACAAATCTTACACGCTTGCACCTTTAACCCTAGAAGGGCTTCTACTTTTAAAGGTGCAGTGTGTAAGATTAAGGTCAAACTATTTGAATTATCTTATTTTCTGAAATTGAACTTAAAATAATATCAGGTAATGTACGAGTAGATGATCCCCTGAATTGGAGATGTTTTTAGCACTTTTACATTTTCACCAAGAGTGGGTCCTCTCCACGGAGGCTGCTATGTTTCTACAGAAGCCCAGAATGAGCAAACTTTGAGTTTTAAAGGTGCAGTGTGTCAGATTTCTGAATTTTTTTTCACTTCTAAAAATATTACAAAAACAACTAACCACCGTCATTTTCATGAATTTATAATTACATAAATGTTTTTTTCCATGACCCTAAAATGCATATACAAGTATATTTACATGAGAAGCAGGTCCTCTCTATGGAGGCCGCCATGTTTTTACAGTAGCCCAGAGTGGACATACTAAACATCTTTTGAGTTTTAATGACAACTAAAGTCTACCATGGGTTCTCCTGCATGTTCAGAAGGGTGAAGGTGAGGTGATGGAAACAACATGCAACTTCACCTCTAGATGGCACCAAATCTAACACACTGCGCCTTTAAGGATGAAACTGCAAAGAGATCATTAGTTTCTTACTGGCTTCGTGCAAAAGGGATAATCTTCGTCAACCACAGTGTGAAGGAGAGGAAGAGCTGAAGGGGCAGCGGAGGAATGGATGGGACATGAGTCATGAAATAGAAATCAGAAGCCATGCTCAGGTTTCGCCTGCAGAGAAGTCGACGGCTTATGGGTTCTGGGAGCACGTACAGTGGATGTGGCCCCGGGCCATGTGCTTCTTGTTAAAAGAGGAGATGCACTTTGAGTGTGAATCAGGCTCTAGATGGAGTATTTTGCCCAGACAGCACTTCTCAATTCACCCGTGCACTCAAAGTCTGCTCACATTGTTCCTTTTGGGTTTGTGTAGGAGAGCGAGGACGAGGCCAAGCTGCAGGACAACATGGTTTCTTTAGAGGAGGCAGCGCGAGAAAGAGTCTTTTCTTTTTGGATAAAATAAAAAAAGGGGAAAGATAAGAGGGATCCCCAGTGTCTGTCGCTTTGAGTGCTGTGATGGATTTGGATGAATTGAACAAGTCCCGCCCTCAAGCGCCAGGGGGCCAATCGCATTCCTCGCAGCACGGCTAATGTAATGGCAACAAGACTTCTTCCTCTTGGACAGTGATTAATTAATATCAGTCTCCAGCTTTTGTCTCGTCACTTCCTGTAGCTACCTTTAAAGGTGCAGTGTGTACGATTTAGAGCAATCTAAAAGATCTAGGGGTGAAGTTGCATGTTGTTTCCATGACCTCACCCTCACCCTGAACATGCAGGGGAACCTTTGGTCGACTTCATTTGTCATTAAAACTCAAAAGATGTTTAGTATGTCCACTCTGGGCTACTGTCAAAACATGGCGGCCCCCATAGAGTGGAGCCTCCTCCTACTTAAATATACATTAATGGACTCATTTGAGGGTAATGGGTGATTATAAATTCATGAAAATATCAGTATATAACTTTTTTGTAATATTTTTAGAAGTGACGAGCATGACCAAAATCTTACACACTGGACCTTTAAAGGGCTCATTTTGGGGTCATGTGAAAAGAACATCATACTGGATGTACGTTTGTAAAAATGTCATTATATGACTTTTACCCACACGTAAAGAAAAATGAACAAAAATTGTACACACTGCACCTTTAAATGTTGAATCTATCCCTCCACGGCACAGTGAAACCCATCATGATGGCTTCTGTGTGAACATTTCAATTCACCCGTGCTCGAAGTCTGCTCACATTGTTCCTTTTGGGTTTGTGTGAAGGAGCGGGACGAGGCCAAGCTGCAGGACGACACGGGTTCTTTCGAGCGAGTTTCTTTTTGGATCAAATTTCAAAAGGAAAGATAAGAGGCATCATTTGTTCCTCGCAAACGTCCCTGGTGCCGCTCGGAGTGCTGTTGATGGATTTGCGGTGGGTGAGACATGTGGGTGAAGGATGATGTGGAGAGCTCAGTAACCCCAACACTTCCAGTCCAGGACCAGAGTGGTCAGGAGCAGTAATGGCAGAGCGGGCGCCGCTCGCTCCGACGCTCCTCGCTGGCTCCCCCTGGCCCTGGATTCCGTGTTAGAGTCCTTCTCGGAATAAGGCGGGATGACATTGAACTCCTCGTTCTCCTCTTCCTCCTCCTCCTCTTCCTCATGCTGCTGCTGCTCGTCTCCCTCACTCTTGTCCATCTGTAAAAGAGTGATGTTTGCAATTAATGGAGATGATGAAGCATGAGGGAGGGTTTCAGGATGTAAACATCAGAGGATAGTCCACATAAACATAGTGAGAATACAGTTTTACATATATATATATATATTTATATATATACACACACACACACATATATATATATATATATACGTATGTGTATGAACATATTCTATAGATCCGGGGTGTCAAACATACGGCCCGTGGGAGGCTCCACTCTGGTTCTCAGGATCATTTTGCAATGCTTAAAAAAAACTGTGTGCTTGGTTTACATATGTTATATTGAAAAGAGACATTTTCATTTATTAACCTTTATAATTAACACTTTGTTTAATTCAATGAGGTGACTATTTTAAGGAGTTTAATGACATTCATAACTGTGCTAATACATTTTTGCACTCTAACAAAGTTTTAATTGAACGTTTTTATTGAAATCATTTTACTGGTCCGACCCACTCAAGGTCAAATAAAAAAATTAAGAAATCATACATTTGACACCCCTGATACAAATGAAAAACCTTGTTATTTCTGTTAAAAATAGCATGTGATGTTGACATCAATGTATTTTACCCTTTTAGGTTCAAATAAAACAAACCAATTTCCACAGACAGAACTTAAATTAAAAAACAATTAGACAGGTATATAGACTTCTATATTCAAATTGAGAATAGTCCCTCTTTATGGAGGCTGCCATGTTTTTACAAAAGCCCAGAATGGACAAACTAAACACCTCGTCAACCCTACAATCGGCACCTTTACCCCGAGTCACGAACCAATGCCCATCTGTCACCCAGTGCTAAACATGCGATGTGACCCAGGACACAAAGAGACACGGGACTCGCCTTTTCCATTCGATCCTCTCCCTCCACATGAGGGTGCCGCTCCGGGTCACGTGAAATTAGCGGCAGCAGTGGGATTCAAAAGCAGTGTGGGCGGAGCCTGTTCTACTGTCCGTTCACAGGTCAACACTCTCGCTGCCCTGCACTGTAAACAGCTGGCACCGATACTGTTACTGCCCAGCTGCAGGGTTTACTGCATGGAACAGTGAGGGTGTAGTAAAACACACTCTTGTGTTGGTAAAGATATCAAAGGAATTGATGATATAAGATTATTTTATCTTTTTAATTCAATTTTTTTTTTTATAAAAGGGAATTTTCCCAAAAAGGTTGTTTTTCAAATGACATTTTCATTTAACAACCTCTTGGGATGTATGTAGCTGAATGGTACAGCATACCTCTTGAATGCATGAGGTTGTGGGTTCAACTCCCCGCCTCTCCAGTAACCTTGAAGCCTCTGTAGAGAGGACCCAACCCCCAAGTCATTCTAAAGGGCTAATTCACTAATTTAATATTCCATCTCTGTCACCTTATGACTTCAAAGATGTATTGTGAAGAATGTTGTTGCCCTGGTTGTTTTGAAAGATTCCAAATGAATAAATAATAATAATACAAATATATAAATACATTTTTCTTAAAGAAAAAAAAGAAAAAACGTAGACTTCCAAATGATAAAAAAAAAAGTAATTTTCACATTGTAAACAAACTGATGCAGACCTGCACCACCTCCTGCTGAATTCAATCTCAAACCAGTTAGTGTGGGTCATCTCCGCGCACCTCTCACACCTGCTTTTATATTCTTCAGTGAAAAGCTCTGGACCCTCTTGTGTGATTATTAATAGCACAGGTTTATGTTGATGACATCCATGTTTCCTTTGCAAACCACATCTATTTCCCCTCTAACTGCGCTGGGTGACGACACAGCAATGAAGAGCAGGGTGCACATGCATGAAAGTCTCTTTCCCAAACATTTTCTTAAAGTCCATTCAATGCGGCCTTGACATATCAGCGATATCAAAACACAAAACCCAAACGATCCATTTTCATTTCACAAATCTCATCCACGACCACTTTTCACAGTCACACGAAAGTTAGCGTTAATCACAGGAGGCCTGTGTTGTCGACATCGTCAAAAAGTGCTGGAAACTCAAAAACGCCTCATCCTTAAATAAACTGAATATTGAGGTGACCATTACATTACGAGTTTCAGCGCTGTAAGGGATTGTGGGGCGGGAGGACGAGGAAACGTGGAGCGAGGGGGATTAAAATGGTGAGAAAACGGGAGAATATGGAGCAGATGGGTGTGCATGTATGAATATTAACAGTCTAACGCTGGAAACACCTACGGCTAATCCTGAGCCGCAGAGGAGAGGTGGAGGTGGGGGGGGGGGTAATCAGAGGTGATAGAGGGAGTCACAGCCACAGTCCCTGTGATTATTTAGCTCGATTCAGCACATTGCAAAAACGGCCAACACGAACATATGCGAGGAAACGGAGTGAGCTACTCACGCTGGTGAATTCAGGCAGAGTGTTGACGCTGACATGGACCCTCTCAGGGGGGGCCCCGCGTGGGGGGGGCCGAGAAGCTGGCACAGGAGTGCTCTCCACCGTGGGAGGTGTGGAGATTCCCATGGAGCTGATGGCGCTGCCTGAAACACAATCAGCAGGCGACATCTTCAATGGGCTCACATCGCGCTGCATCTGTTTAAAGCAGTGCCAAAATATTGTCAGGGACTTTTAAGAGAACAGTTGCCAGTAATAACTCGACAAATATTTCACTGAGCCACAACTCAAAATGTTTTGGTCGTGTTCGTCACTTCTAAAAATATTACAAAAGAATTACATACAGACACTTTTGTGGATTTATAATGATGGCAATGTTTAATTTTTTCCCATGACCCTAAAAGGAGCCCATTCATGTATATTGACATGAGGAGTGGGTCCTCTCTACGGGGGCCGCCACGTTTTTACAGTAGTAGAAGTAGACGTATGAAACATCTTTTGAGTTTTAATGACAACTGAAGTCGACCACAGGTTCTCCTGCATGTTCAGAAGGATGAGGGTGAGGTGATGGATACAACATGAAACTTCACCTCTAGATGTCACCAAATCTTACACACTGCACCTTTAAAACGCAATCGATGTTTAGATACTTGATTTGACTATTGTTTCTGGCCTGGCTGGACATGGCTCCATTTACACTAGATGACAACATTTCATAGGCTCCTTCTGCCTGTCCTCTAAAACAGTTGATCGATTGATAAACTGATCAAAAACATTTGTATTGGCGTGTCTTTGCACCCCTCATTTAAAAGCCTCACTGACTCCCGCTAACTTTAAACTCTGATCACAGAACAAATTCATCTTGAGATGCTGTTCGATCTGAGCATTTAATATTGTGTATTAAAGCAGAATTCAAACGAGCTGAGCAATAATAGATAATTGGGAGGGCGAAGCATTGAACCATAATGCTTTCTTATAAATAAATTAATGGCAAGGGGCGTTTCTCTTTGGTGAGAGTCTTCCTGCCAGAAGTTAATGTGATTTCCCAAGTTCAGTGGACGAATCCTGTTTCTAAATCTAATAAACATAAAGTAGATCTGTAGTTGAACTGTTGCCAAACCGACAGAGGAGGAGAGAGATTAAGAGATGCTCCTTCAGAACAGCCACGTCAGACCTGCACCTTCACTCTCAAGTGCCCTAAAGTTTTTTGATAGTGGTGAAGGCTGGTTCCAGCCCTGGGGCCACACGTTTGATACCCCTTGGCCTGAAAAACATCTGTGTATCTACCAAGACTTCAAATCTTCTCTTCTGGAACCTGCAGGACACTCTCAGAGCTGCTGTAACTCATTGCACACACAAAAAAGCAAAACAAAAAATGTTTTTGAGTTTTGTTCTGTAAACAATACCAGTCCATTTGAATAAATACATAGTTTCCTAAAGTGGGACTTTTATTTTGAAGGCTAAGAAAGCAGAGGGGGGGGGGGGGGGGGGGGGTGAGGGGGGGGGGGTGCCACTGTGAACAGTGGCTTCCAGACTTGTTTGGGCTTCATCCTCACATGTAAACATCAAGCATGATAGAATCACACACACACACACACACACACACACACACATGGGAAACAGAAGCACTTCAAAATAAAAGCATGTTGGGGCCAATTCTTTGTAGCTTCATGTATAAAAGAGTGCAGCTGGTACTGGAGCTGCAGCCCTGCCACTGAGTCGTGCCGGTGTTGTGTTGGTGCAGGCTCACACACTCTCACTCACGCAGACACATGTTGCTGCTGAACATGTTGAGGATGCGCTGGCAGCCCTGCCACTCGTTCCCACTGCCGTCACACGTGCACCACTGGGACACCTCTGTGCTGCTGTTGCTCACATAGTTGGGAGTCATGATGGTGCCTGGTCCAAGACAAAAAAAGTCATTTAACATTTTTAGCCATTTTAAATAAATATTACAAATCGGACATTTGAATGAATTCATAATCAGCTCAAAAAATGTTTTACTCGTTCCATTAGCCTTAAAGGTGCGGTGTGAATTATTGCATCATAGTATGTCACTTCTACAAATGTTTGCATCACTTCACCCTCACCCCTCTGAGCATGCAGGAGAACCTATGGTAGCCTGCAGGTATCGTTAAAACTCAAAATATATTCAGTATGTTCACTCTGGGCTACTGTAAAAAAAACATGGCGGCCTCCATAGAGAGGACCCACTCGTGTTTATATACATTAATGGGCTCTTATAAGGATAATGGGAAAATAATACATGTAGGGGATTATAAATTGATGAAAAGGACTTTGTGTAATTGTTGTGTAATATTTTTAGAAGTGACAGAGGTCATACACACTGCACCTTTAAGTTTTTTAACACCTTCAAAAATAAGCTTTTAAAAAAATATTTCCCCCAGGCAGAGGATTTTCATTTTCAGCACAGACTCTTCCAGAATCTTCCAATAACATCGGTCGCCAATTTTCCAGCTGCCTATATTGATCATTCTAAGTGCATCAAAGATCTTTTTTAACAGTGTAGGGAGACAGAAGGAAATAATATCAGCTGGATCATAATTCCATCACATCAACCGGAAATGTGGTTTGAGATTCTTCCAACTGCAGTTCGACCATTTAGGGAATAATAAATATCTAACCCACATATCTCTATTACTCTCCTACAGTTATTTTGCTGTAATGAGTCCTTTGAGTAGCTGTGTTTTTATTTCAGCCTCCTCTCCGTTTTTCATCTGGCTTCCTCCGACTCACCTATGAGTCCAGCGTAGGCCTTCAAGCACATGGCTCTGCTCTCCCTCACACAGCCGGAGGCAGACAGAGGGGAGGGCTGGCAGTTGTGTTGGAAATCAGCAAACCGTGATCTGCAACTCACACACACTCACACAAATTATATACTATGTATGTATATATATATATATATATATATATATATATATATATGTATAATTTTATTTTTTCCCCATAGGTCGGCACAGAGCAGCAGTGCATTTTAAAGAGTTTTGACGATTTCATTTTGGGATCTGGGGACGAGCTGAAACAAAACAGTGCACAATGGAAGCTACAATGGTTGATGTGCTCTCACATTGAAACCATGTCCTATTTTATAACACACTCACACACACATGATGGTCGGCACAGAGCAGCAGTGCATTTTAAAGAGTTTTGACAATTTCATTTTGGGATCTGGGGACGAGCTGAAACAAAACAGTGCACAATGGAAGCTACAATGGTTGATGTGCTCTCACATTGAAACCATGTCCTATTTTATAACACACTCACACACACATTATTTTGCAGTTCACCAACGTCATCCAAAAAGTTCAAAAACATTATGGCATTGTAGTGCCATAACATAGCACTTCAGCTCAAGGAATGGGAGTTGAACCTATGACCTTCTGGTTAAAGGACAACTCCTCCAACACCTCTGATGCTCAGGTTTCCCCCTAAAACAAATCCCCCGCCGGCTGAAACGTCTTGTTATCGGAATCATTCCGACGTTTCATCGACGTTCTCAAAGAGAGAATTTATGGCGCCGAACACGCGGAGCTGAAACTGGAGATGGAGGCGTGTGTTCTGTTCCCGGTGTCAGGAGAACACGTGTTCAACATACGTGTGCTCAACATAAGTGTGTTCAACATACGTGTGCTCAACATACGTGTGTTCAACATATGTGTGTTCAACATGCGTGTGGAACAGAAGAAGCTTGTGTCAACAGCAGCGACTCTCGTTTCAAGTGTGTTCTTATTAAAGCCGCAGGAAGACGCTGCTTGATATTCTGAGCTTCACAGGGCAGATTTACTGACTGTAACACTTACACACATGCTGCCGACTCCCACACACACACCACACACAAGAGCTACACGCCATGACAAAGAAATATCACATCTGAACTGATACAGTTGACTGATTCACAGAGGGCAGAAAAAAGATCTGTTGTTGATTTTATTCTAATTGACCCATTTTTTTTTTGTTTACGTTTGATTAATTTTCTTTTCATTTGAATTCAGTTGTCTTAGTGTTTGAGTAACCATGTGGCTCCAGTCCTCCTTCCTGGTTTGGCCAGAGTGGGCGGAGTCTAATTAACAGCCACCCCGGTTAAATTCGGGACACTCGGGTTTTCCGGTGTATGTTGTCCGGTGCCCACAGTACCTTTAGAAATGGTGCTCGGTCTCTCCAGGGACTCACCTGCACAGCTCGTCTCTGGAGCAGTAGTTCTGCAGGCTGAGGCAGTTGGGTTTCCCCGGCCTCTCCTCTCCCTTCACGTTCTCCTCGTAGGAGCAGGAGGGCACGATGGTCTTGCGGCGGCGCTCCCCGCACAGGGTGTCCGAGCAGGGACAGAAGAGCAGCGCGAAGCTGTACTCCTCCGGCACGCGCTCCAGGAAGCGCCGCAGGGCTTTGTGGCATTTCTGCCGGTTGCAGTTGTTCTCGGAGGCGGCCGCTCTCTTGGTGCACGCCACCACGTACTCCGACCTCAGGGAGCCGCACTTCTCGTACAGGCCGCAGTCCTGGGCCGCCTTCAGACACTGGTTCTGACCGTCCATGGACAGAGTGGAGGCTGGGGGGAGTTCAGACAGACAGCTGGATGAGTCACAATGCCCTGATGTGTGAAACGCAGAGAGCAGAGCTGCAGCTGGCGATTCTTTTTGTAATCGATTGAATCTATCGATACATTTCTTTGTTTCGATGAATCGATTATTTGGATCGGCCGAAAAATAGTACAATTGTGAAAGGACACGTCTCAAAATGACGAAATGATCATTATCCGACTTATGACCTGATATTTTCATGTTTAGTCAGCCTATAGACACCATCACTGGGGAGCCTCTGTGTGTGTGTGTGTGTGTGTGTGTGTGTGTGTGTGTGTGTGTGTGTGTGTGTGTGTGTGTGGGCGAGTGTTCGTGAATGAGAAGCAGCGTATGTTTTGTCAGTTCCTTAACCTTAAACAGTTACAGCAAAACATGAATTAAAGATTTGACTATTCAGTTCAGGGAATTTGTAATCAAACATTTTTATAATTGATTAGAGTTGATTAATCGTTTAAGCTCTAGTTCCAAGTGAGCATCTACCTGCCATGATGGAGGCCATGCGGGACATCTCGATGTTTCTGACCAGGTTTAATTCCAGTTCTTCATATGGAGACACCTCATACTCATCGTATGCTGCAACACAACAATACAGAGTGTAAACCACAGAGTGTGCACAAAGATGGACGTAGTGTTTCAGCGGAGTGGTTTTGAGGCACATTGTAGGCGTGTCCCTTGTCGGCCATCTTGCCAAATCCTAACTCCTCCTGGTTCCCGGTTCATTCAAAAACGGTCAAAGAGGCGGAACACACACGGAGCTGTGGGTCGGCTCGCGGTGCCGTCACCTCATCCACGGTACGGAACAGGTCGGCTCGGGTGTCAGTCAGGAGACCACGCCCTTAATTATGCGTAACTTCAAACCTCAATAAAATAAAAAATAAGCTCATGAGAAAAAAAATCACTGACAACTGTACGAGGGGTGAATTTTTTTCGCTTTTTTTCGCTTATTTTTATTTTATTGAGGTTTGATGTTACGCATAATTAATACAGTTGTAACGGTAACACATGTGACTGACTGAGACCAAACCAAAGTTTGTACCAGACTTTAAACACCTCTGAAGTTGATCACTTTAACATGGGAGTCTTTGGAGATTTGCTCCCTTTGTGCCCCCAGTGGCCACCCTATGAACTGCAAGTCTTCTCACTTCCTATTGTGCTCCATCATTCTGCACATTCAGCTGAGAGTCTGACACACACACACACACACACACACACACACACACATACACACACACACACACACACACACACACACACACACGTGAGTGTGTTTCAGCCCACCTGCGAACCTCACGGTCCAATAGACCTTGAGGCAGTGTTCCTCCCTGCGAGAGCCGCGCTGGCACTTGCAGACTTGGAGGGGGCGGAACTTCTGCAGCGAGCTCTGCGCCTCCAGGCACTCCAGCCGGGCGCTGGGGCCGAGCGGCGCCACCGCCTCCTCGGCCGCGCAGTACTCCAGCAGCCGGTAGAGAACCATGCAGGTGTGCTCCTGGACGCAGCCCTGCTCCGCCAGCAGACAATTCAAGGAGGCAGATACTGGAACACCACCTGGATATGAGAGAGAGGGGGAGAGAGAGAGAGAGAGAGAGAGAGAGAGAGAGAGAGAGAGAGAGAGAGATTGACACTGCCTCAGGTGTGATGCTGCATTATGCATATGTGCCATCCGGCGTTAGACCTTAAAGGTGCAGTGTGTAAGATTTGGTGACCTCTAGAGGTGAAGTTGCATATTGTATCCATCACCTCACCCTCACCCTTCTGAACATGCAGGAGAACCTATGGTAGACTTTAATTGTCATTAAAAGATGTTTAGAACGTCCACTTTTACTACTGTAAAAACATGGCGGCCTCTGTAGAGAGGACCCGCTCCTCATGCAAATATACATGAATGGGCTCATTTCAAGGTAATGGAAAAAAATAAAACATTTAGGTGATTATAAATTAATGAAAATGTCAGAATGTTATTGTTTTGTAATATTTTTAGAAGTAACAAAAATGACCCCACACACTGCCCCTTTAAAGGGGCAGTGTGTAAGATTTGGTGACATCTACTGGTGAAGATACATATTGTATCCACCACCTCACCCCTTGGATCTGAGCATGCAGGAGAACCTATGATAGAGCTCAGTTGTCAATAAAGCTCAAAAGATGATTAGTACGTCCACTTTTGGCTATTGTAAAAACATGGCCGCCCCCAGTGGATGGCCCCGCTCCTGGCCTAAATATACATCAATGGGCTTAAGATTGATTTAAATGTCTGTATGTAATAGTTTTGTAATATTTTCAAAAGTGACAAAAATGACCAAAATCTCACACACTGCACCTTTATTCATAAAGTGGTAATTGAAATGGGCTCTTTAGATGCTCCACAGGCTCCTGTAACATCCAACCAGGAAAATTAAATTGAAAACACTCGAGTGTAATAAAGAGCAGCAACGTGGGTGAAACCTTAATGTTCCCGACAGAGTCTCTCAGATCATTTAACAACACGATGAGGCTGCGTTATGGAAACGTAATCATACTATAATTATTCCATCATCTTCACTCTGGGAATCCTGGTCGGCTTCTCTTTAAATGCGTGCAATAAATGTGCACAGGTGTGCAGTTTCAATGGATGCACATTGTTTTCGTCTCATGTTTTTATTGTGATAGATAGTAAAAGGCTTTTCGAAATAGAGCAACGCCCACAGAGGCCACGCCCATCACACCAACTTTAGAAAACATAGGTTTGTAGAAAGTATGTTGACTAATTTCCAACTGCCTGTGGACGACTATCCGCGGTGTGGTCAAACAGTGGTACTGCAACTTCTATCAACTCTGTGGTCAAACAGTGGTACTGCAACTTCAATCAACTCTGTGGTCAAACAGTGGTACTGCAACTTCTATCAACTCTGTGGTCAAACAGTGGTACTGCAACTTCTATCAACTCTGTGGTCAAACAGTGGTACTGCAACTTCTATTGAGAGTGTGGTCAAACAGTGGTACTGCAACTTACATCAATGGTGTCGTCAAACAGTGGAGGTGCAACTTCTATCAACACTGTGGTGAAACAGTGGTATAGCAACTTCTATCAACATGTGGTCAAACAGTGGTACTGCAACTTTTATCGACTGTGTGGTCAAACAGTGTGACTACAACTTGTAACAATATTGTGGTGAAACAGTGTACAATCATTTGAATATACCCTCATTGGCAGAGTCATCACTAGATGTTTATTTTTGAGGGGTTAGGCAGGAATCGAACCTCTGGCCATCTGGTTTGAGGACAGCTCCTCTAAATCGGGGGCACCTTCATATGAAGTCCCCTCTGCTCTGACATCACAGGTGAAAACCTCCTCCCTCTGCTCTGTTTGAGTGCTTCCTCCAAATCAAAGACTTGAACATGAGCTGCACGTGTAACACTGATCCATAAAGTTAAGCAGCAAATGGAGCAGAGAGGATGACTGAAAACACTGAGTAAAGAGAACTTGGACGATTCCCGCAGGAATAATAAAGATGTTGTAGAAGAGCCAAGAACTTTCATGGCCTGAATATCTTCCTGCAAGTATCACCAACGACTCAGAACCTCGCCTGTAGCCCCAGCTCCAACATCAACACAACAGCTGAGTTACAGACTCGCCACTACAAAGTCAAAACACACAAATTCATATCAGTCACAATATCAGTCGATGACTTTTCATCAACATTTATGGATTATTCTCAGATAAATCAATAAATATTGAAAAATTCACTATCTTGCAGAGTAGAGGAATAATCCTGGATCCATCCCCCGATTGGGGTCCACATACAAATTCATGATAGCTTCTCCACACGCCTCCACCAGGGGGCTCTATAATCCGACTGGTAGTTTTACATAATCCTGCTGATCAGTCAGACTGAGACAAAAATATAAAAAATAAAATTAACCAAAGAATAGGGGCGACTGTGGCTACGTGGTTGGAGGAGTTGTTCTATAACCAGAGGGTCATAGGATTGATTCCAGATTTACACCCAGTCATACTCGACCCCACATTACCCCATGTACGCCTCCACCTGTGGGAAAGGTCTAATTGGGTCAGATAAGCGACTGAAAATTCAATAAATAAATAAATAAATAAATAAAATATTGTTGTGATTATGAACATTTTCAACGTGACATACTCGCACTAATGCTGATGTTATTGTAAAAGGACACGTAAACAGCTGCAGGCTTAAAGCTGCGGTGGCAGCAGCAGCAGTGTCGGACTCCATCTCCACATGTAGGGATAAAGACAAAAGCAATTATTCAGCACACTTCGTCTTTTTCCTTGAAAAAAAAAATAGAAAAAACAAAACATTTTCACTTCCAATTTCGCTCTCAGACAACGACCCGATGGCAAAGTCCATTATGAGGATGTTTTCCCCTCAAGTCGTCCTAAACAAATAGTCTGAGGCAGCTATTCTTTTATATGATGCATCAGCAAGTTGTACCTTGGAAATCTGCTGCTTGAGGACACAGTAAAATAACATCATGTGTTTTTTATATATATATATATATATATATATATATATATATATATTTATCATCTGAAACACCAGCTTCATCCCATTGCCTTATATAAGTGTCATCGAGTGTGGACGTATCATTTCCTGGGAAAATAATAATTTTCATGGAAACTGTGGAGCTGGTCCGTGTCATTAAACATTAAGAGCAGTTCGACTGTGGAGCATCTGGAAATGAAAAAAAAATGGTTTCAAGCAAAAAAAACTCACAAAAAAAACCCAGTTCCTCTTCATGAGATTGCAGAAATTAATTCTCTCCAAATGTGACACGTAATTATCCCAAATTAAACTTTAGTCCCAGTTGTTTCCAGAGAAAGGAAACAACTCGAGCTGCGGATAAACACGCACTGCAAACAGTTAAAGGTGCAGTGTGTAAGATTTGGTGACATCTAGAGGTGAAGTTGCATGTTGTATCCATCACCTCACTCTCATCCTTCATTAGAACTCAAAAGATCTTTAGTACGTCTTCTTTTACTACTGTAAAAACATGGCGGCCCCCATAGAAATTACATACTGACATGTTCATAATTTATATTCACGAAAATGTAAAATCTTTTTTTCCATGACCCTTAATGAGCCCTTTGATGTATATTTACATGAGAAGTGGGTCCTCTCTATGGAGGCCACCATGTTTTTACAGTAGTAAAAGTGGACATACTAAACATCTGTTGAGTTTTAATGACACCTGAAGTCTACCTCTGCGTGCTCAGAAGGGTGACGTGATGGATACAACATGCAACTTCTCCTCTAGAGGTCACCAAATCTTCCACACTCCACCTTTAATAGGCTAATTTAATGGTAATGGAAAAAAACAAAACATTTACATGATTCTAAATTATAAATTATAAACTTCAAAACTACCAAAATCTTACACACTGCACCTTTAATATATGCCTGTTTGCAAATATTCATCCATACTTTATCTTCCGTTGGATATCAGTGCCTTGGTATAGTGAACATCACACACACACACACACACACACACACACACACACGGGGGAGGCATTGTGTTTGATCGGTCGCACACTTCGATTAAGCCCCCGCTGACTGGCGGCACAAAGCGTGGCTGCGATCCAATTCTGCTGCTGCATGTTTTTGCAATCATGGCCACTGCATGAGGTCCATGTCTCTCGCTCGGGCACGAGACATATCATAAACGGAGGCTACGCTTCATCACCGCTGCAGCAGCAAACCTGCCGGGGCTGCTGCTGCAGTGGCTCCATATATGGTCGGAGGTGGGGGGGGGGGGGGGGGGAGGGGGGGGGGGGGG
>JAFBJT010109953.1:37032-47920 GCA_016785325.1 Chascanopsetta lugubris
GGGGGGGGGGGGGGGGGGGGGGGGGGGGGGGGGGGGGGGGGGGGGGGGGGGGGGAGGGCCATATTCAGTCACAGCTCCCTGAGGTATAAGGTGATGATGAACTGTCTATCTGTGCATTATCTTGTAATAATTACAAATAAGTATTAAGGGTGCAGTGTGTACGAAACTGGTCATTTTTGTATGTTACAAAAGAATTACATATGGACATTTTAGAGAATTTAAAATGTTTTGCCATGACCCTTTAGAGAGTGGGTCCTCTCTATGGGGCCACCATATTTTTACAGTAGCCCAGAGTGGACATACTAAACATCTTTTGAGTTTTAATGACAACTGAAGTCGACCATAGGTTCTCCTGCATGTTCAGAGGGGTGAGGGTGAGGTGATGGATACAACATGAAACTTCACCACAAGATGACACCTGATCTTACACACTGCACCTTTAAGTCCCATCCATTAGCTGCAGTTTAAACAGAGCAACATGTAATCTCTTGTTTGAGCAATGGATTCAGTATTTCTTCTGTGTTTGTTCCCTTTGGTCCGTCGCTATCAGCAATTTTAGTTTGCGCGCACACACACACACACACACACACACACACACACACCCACACACACACACACACACACACACACACACACGCACACACACACACACACACACACACACACACACTGTGAGAGAGATAACAAAAATCTATATAAAGTACTGAGCGGCTGTTAAATCTTGTCCAGCAGACAGGTCATATTCATTTTTCATAACTTTATTTAATATCATGGCGGAAAAGAAGAAGAAGAAGAAGAAGCCCCGTGTTCCCATTATGCTGTTAGAGATGCATTAAATTAAAGTGAGGGTTCACAGAGTGGTTGGTGTGAGGAGAGTGGAGTGTGTTCAAAGCAAAAAAAAAGAAAAAAGAATAGAGTAGAGGAGGAGAGAGCAGCGGAGAGATGAATTACTGTGATTTGTGAGCCATAATACACTCTCTATTGATTTCTCACTGAGGTGATTAATAGAATTTTGCCAAGCAAAGCTGATGAAGGTTAACGCCACCGACGGCAAACCACACGCAGAGAGAGATCCTCGGGTTGAGCAGATTTCTCTCTCGTGTGTGTGTGTGTGTGTGTGTGTATGTGTGTGTGTGTTTGTGTGTGTGTGTGTGTGTGTGTGTGAGTGTGATGTGCAGCGGCGCATTCACATTGTTTGGGAGTAATTGGACTTGAGAGGAGAGAGCTTGGAAGGAGACTTGGACAGGGAGAAGATACAGACTCCAGGAGGAAGTTGGGGAATTTGCCTCTGACCAAAGGGGCAGACGGATGAAGCACAATGGGAAGTGACAAAAGCGGAGTTTGTAGGGTGGCCACTGGGGGCTGACTCCAAAAAGGGAACAAATCCCTATAGACTTACATGTTAAAAAGATCAACTTCAGAGGTGAATGAAACATGTTTAAAGCCTGGAGTTAGGATTCGGCAGGATGGCGACAAGGGGCACGCCCACAATGTGCCTCAAAAGCACTCGGCTGAAAGCAACAGGGGACGTCACGGACGCCACCTCCATCTTTATATACGGTCAATGCTTCTGACACAAACCTCAGGAAACGACCTTCCTGACTGAAATCTGCATACATGAGTGTGTACGTGCATGTTAATGGTGGTTTTAAATAAGGCAATGCAATTTGTAACACAGCTGAAACAATAACTCTTGCATAACTGAGTGGCCACTTCATTAGGTACGCCTCTACACTCGCCTGCGCCGGAACACAACACCTCTGACATTAATTAATGTTTACAAAGTCAGTGTTCAAGCTTTGGTATCATACAGGAAAGATTAGAAATAAAATGATAAAAATCCATCTGTTAATAAAGATGAGGGTGATTCAAGCTGGGTGTTTGCAGGATATTAGATCGGAGCAGGCGGAAGATGGAAATGGGAGCGGCCCCCCAGAGGGTTCAATCCGGCCCCCAGGATGACACTTGGTTTACATTGGTAACATAAAATAACATAAATAACAATACAAAATAATGAACTGAAATAGCATAAATAAAATTAGAGATGTAAATTATTACTATCATTCATTTTAATTCATCTATTGTTTAACGGCATCCTGTCCAGCAGGTGGCAACCTAGGCAACCACCTATATGGCCTTCACCAAGTGCCACCTCTCTTTTTCATTATTCAATATTTAAATATACATGTACATACATTCACACACACACACACACACACACACAAATACACACACACACACACCGAGTTGTTTTGTATAAGATTGTTGGGGTGTACTTAATAAAGTGGCCACAGAGTACATGGTGTCATTCAGTATTCTACCCTCTTCAAACCAACCAGGAAACAGGAAGTAAACACACAACCTTCCAGGAATCTTTTGTCTTTATGATAAAATAATAACATCAAATTATTCTAAAAACAAAACAAGTTGTTCCAGCCACTTTTAATTTGAATGCAATAACATTTTGTGAGACATGGTGGCAAATTAAACTTTATGAGTAATCAGGTCAGACTTCACAGAAGCTTAATTGACTTGGGGAAGTTGTGATGCACTTGTTGTGCTTTTATTCAATGTTTTTTAGAGACAAACAAGTCATCATAATTAATCTAGAAAATGGACTGCAGCAAAATAGAAATAATAATTACTATAATTATCATGTTGCAACGCTACAATTCAACAACACATTCACGACTGGAATGACAATGAGAGTTTTGAACTCTGACAACGTAAATGTGATGACTCATGATAATGTGTGATTGAGAGTTTAAGTGGCATGTGCATGGATGGATGGATGGATGGATGGATGGATGGATAGATGGATGGATGAAAGGATCAATGGCTGGATGGATGGATGGATAGATAAATGATAGATGATGGATGAGCGTATGGATGGATGGATGGATGAATGCATGCATGCATGGATAAATGGTGACGATGGATACATAAACAAATAATTACATGGATGGATGGTTGAATGATAAGTTCATGAATGAAAGGATGTATGGATGGATAGATTGATAGATAGAGATAGATGGGTGCATGGGTGGATGGATGGATAGATAAAGGGATGGATGGATGGATGGATGGATGGATGGATGGATGGATGGATGGATGGCTGATTTGAATGATTATATGAAGCATGTGAAAAAGACATGACCTTTAATAAGCATTGTATTGACACTGCTCCATTCATATCGGCTTCCTTGTGAACTAAGTACATGAACAGACACAGTCAGACACTGCAGAGAGTTAAAGGTCAGTGTGACAGTAAACACACTAATTGGCCTTTAGAGACCAAACTTTAGAGTGAAACAAACATGGCTGCAGGACATTGGAGCACATGTTGAGAAATCAAATGTGATCATGACTTTCCTGTCAGAATGCTTACTTCATTCTGATTTAAGTCACTCCATTCAATATATGTATATTTCTTTTTAAGACGTTGGACAGATGGCGCATGAAAAGAAGGTCCTTATCAACAGTCGTCAGCAGCAGAAGCCTAAAAATACACACAACAAAAACAGGGCACTGACCTCATCCCATTCCAAATGATTAAAATGCCTTTATCACTAAAGTGAAGCTGGGTTTAAGATAAAGGGAAATCTGCGCCATCTTGTGCCCTGAGTGATGACCCTGGCTCTCTGGCAGAGTGATGGAGGTGTGTTTCATTTCTTCCTTTACGAGCAGCTGGGTTTGTTTACCGGTGGACAGACAGAGGTGTTTCCACAGGGACACAATCACTGCTGATTCGAACTGACGTGCAGGGCCCTTTGTTGACACAGCCATTTATGAACATATGTCCCTTCTGAATATTACTGCCCCTGCACAGAGGTCAGGGGTGGGCAATTATTGTTCCAGGGGCTTCACATAAGAAACTCAGATTGTTACTGAGGGCCAATCAAACTTTGTTATAGCAAGACCTGTTGTTATCATTCTATGAAATTATTGAAAACATCTAATGGGCTATTTCAGTAACAATTACCGGTAGTCCAAACACCAGCTTATCAAGAAACTCAAATGGATGTGAAAACAACAAAACTTCCTAATCAGTCATTATCAATGGTTATCAGTGTGTCAGGAATAATAATAATAATAATAATTATAATAAATAAATAACAATTTAACCTTCTACACAAAAAATGAAATTAGAGTTTTGTGATGTAGGCAATACCAGTTAATTTGAATGAATACAAACAGTTCCCTTTCGCTCAGAAATACAGAAAAACACTAATTTCTAAAGCAAATTCAGACTGGAAACGAATGAGGGTGTTTCTCTAAAGTAGGGCTTTTATTTTGAAGGCTAAGAAAGCAAGGGGGGGGGGTACTGTGAACCGAGGCTGCCAGACGCAGCGGAGCTTCCTTGCATGTCTTGCAAACATCGAGCATGACAGAATCGTTAACACACGGGAAACGGACGCATTTCAAAATAAAAGCTCATACTCAACTCAAGGGGCCACATTGAACAGCGGCGTGGGCCGGATGTGGCCCGCGAGCCAGGGCTGGCGTGGGTCCGACTCTGTTTCTTTTTCCAACAAAGAAACTGGAGTAACTTTGTGGATATGCACTCATCAAAACTTTCCTTTCAAGCTGTTCTCGTCTCCGCAACCCCCTCTTCCTCCTCGCTCTCCTCGTGACACTGCACCTGGTGCATTTCATTATTTCCTCTCCTCTCGGCGTCTCCTCCACATCCATCTCTCATCTGATCTCTCCCGTGGCTTCCTTCTGAAACCATCACATCAGGATAACGTTGATGACTGCAATAACACCTCTCGTCATGTCTGGGTGACGAGCACATCGGCTGCAGGCTGCCTCGATATCAAAGAGGAAGTCAATCTTCTGTTCAAAGCCCACTTTATAAAACAGCTGGGTTTTTCTCTTCCCTCCGACAAAAGCCTGTCTTCACCGAACGGCAATTTTCTTTAATCACACAACACCGACTGAGGCTTGGACCTGGCCAAAATGCTTTTTTAATGAAACAGCGCTCCACATGCCCTAAACCTGAAATTGCACAAAAGTGCCACATAAAAAGGACAAATTACACCTCCATCTGCTCCTCAATTTGTACGAGCTGGCGGGCGCAGATCTCTGCGAGGCTGCAGCGCGGAAAAGGACAGAGCAGTCGTTCCTCCGCTAATCAGACTTAAGGCTCACACCCCGCTGAGGAGACTCAACAATCAGTGGTGGCCAGAGGAGAGGAGTAAGTAAAAGATGTGACCGCTCAAATGACCATGGCATGCTGAGGGATACGAGCCGGAGTTTGCGCCATCGACTGTGAATAAAGATGAACGTGGCGTCACCCATGGGTTTCTCCAGAGTGCTGATGAGGCTCGTAGTGGGCGGTTCACTCGTAATCCATCTTGCCGATGCCTAGCTCCGCCTACTTCCTGGTTCATCCACAGATCCGAGCATCACCAGAACATGACAGGTCAGCCCAGGTGTCGCCCAAGAGGCCACGCCCCATAATTATCCACAGAGTCCAATACGGAAGTGGAAGAACTTGCAGTTCACAGGGTGTCTCCAGGAGCGAGTCAATCCCCATAGACTCCCATGTTAAAATGATCAACTTCTTGTGGTTGTTGTTGATGTTATCTCATTTCTATTTGATCACTGTTTGAAATTGTGCATAACTGAGAGGCGTGGCCTCCTCTGTGACACCTGGCACGTTCAGTGGATGCTGCGGCAGCACCATGGGACCACCCCAGCTCTAGCTGTGCTCCGCCTCTTTGCCCTGGATGAAGTAGGAAGTAGGAGGAGTTAGGCGTCAGCCAGCTGGCGATGAGTGAACCGCCCACTGCGAGCCTCATAAGCACTCTGCAGAAACCTATGGGTGACGTCACGGACGCTACGTCCGTCTTTGTACATAAACATGAGAAAGAGGGGGCTGCAGCTATGGACAGTAGGAATCAACATTTAAACAGAAATGGAAATAACTACACATAAATCTTACACACTGGACCTTTAAAGGGTCCGAGTAGCGCAAAAGTCGAAGAGCCACTGATCAAGCCTCTCTGAGGGTCACTGCATCCAGTTGAGACAAATAAATACTGTGCAAACGACGAGTGAAATAGTTGGCTACTGCATTTAGTGTGAAGGTCAAAGGTCACGTTTAATGACATCATCCCTCCGCTGTGCTGCAGGTAAAACACATCAGGCGCTGTCATGGACTCTGGATGTGTTCAGCCTCCTGCTGCGGATGAACTCATCTACATCCTGTATATCCACAGAGTTTTCATAGAATGTGGGACTTTCTTCTTCGTTGGTGCATTAAAGTCTGTAAAAGTGACAATCAAGATGCATGAATTGAAAAAAAAAAATAGTCAAGAGACTTTCAGGTTTGAAGCCGGGAGCTTGATAATGACTTCGGGTTGTCACTCAAACAACAGAGGAGCAGTTGTCAGTCATGTCTTTATGGTAAAGTTCCGCTCGGAGTGCGGCTTTTAATTAAAATGATTTCTTTAAAGTGAAACATCAAATAAGGGAAATAATTGCATTTGCAGAGAGCGTGTTTTATTGTTTTTTTAAGTGATGTCCAATATGCCTGTAGCCAATTTAATCTTTGTGTGCTGTCGCCCTAAATAAAACTAAATTACAGGCATAGAGACAATGCCTCAGCACAAAGAGCGAGAGAGAGAGAGAGAGAGAGAGAGAGACTAAGAGTTTGTATTGCAGCCGTCATCGGATCATCAAATCCTGCACAGAAACAACTCAAGCATGTGGCTATTAGTCTGTCTAACTTCTGTGTGACTTCACGCAGCCTGGAAACTGGCTCCGATAAATTTACTGCGCTCTGCCTCATTCACGTCCAATAAACGAGCTCCCGAAAATAGCAACGCTCCATCACCAGCTACAGTCCGCGCTGGGAATTCAGCAATAATCCACAAAGGCCTCGCAGCCACGGGTCAAAGTCAGGTTCAACGTCCTTCAACCGCCGCCAAGTTTCCCATTGATTGATCTTGAAAGAGCCTGTGTGTGTATGTGTGGACGGGCACCCAGTGTCGGCCATCTTTGTTTAAGGGTGTGATTTCATTAATTATGATGAGAAGAAGAAACAAGTAAACAACGAAAGGAACTGGCACGGGATTGACCAACGCGTCATCGCTGTGAGACCGAATCAGCACCTCGTGCCAGAGGAAACAACAGTGTGTAAATTACAAAGTGTGTTTTCAGATCACAGGCTGCTCTTAAAGGGCCAGTGTGTACGATTCAGGTGACATTAATTCCATTGGTACTGTGGAAAACAACCATAAAGAGGATTTCTATGCGTGTAAAATCACCTGAAGGTTCAAAATGTTGTTTTCCTCACTGGAGAACAGAAACTCATTTGAGCTCAGGGGCCACATAGAGGATCAAATTTGATCTCAAGTGGGCGGGGCCAGTACAAGCACAGCATGATGGCCTATAAACCACCACAACTTCAACCGTTTACCTTTGTTTTAGTACAAAGTACGGGGGTGAATTTAATGAAAATATTCAAAATAATAATAATCAAAGGTTATGAATGAAATTGTCTCTTTTCATCACAACCAGGGACCAGATTGGACTCTGAACCGGGCCGGTTCTGGCCCGTGAGCCCTATGTTTGACATGACTCCATGAAAGCAGGTTCTCCTTCATGCTTGGAAAGGGATGTTCATCTGCAACATGTAATCAAACCACTGGATGTCACTAACACCTACGCACTGCATCATTCATACTCATTAGAATCATAGAAGTGACCATTCAGGGTCTTTGGACTCAACTGAGAGTCGGTATTCTACAGAACACGCTCGTTATAACAATGTCGGCAAGCAATTGAATCTATGAAACGTTACTGCATTCTTCACACTGTACCTTTAAAAAAAAGTCCTAAAGTTTTAGGTGGAACAGCCGAGCGACCACATTAGAAATGCCTCTGAAGAATTCAGCCGGGAGCTTTGCAGGGCTCCCGTGGTGACAGGCAGAGGCAGAGCCGAGGTTCCCGCCTCCATTGTTTGTGTCAGGCAAAGGTAAAAATAACCCAGCAGGGAGCGACACGGGAGGCGGCGTGTGTTTTACCTATAGACTCGGACAGGAAATGTCCATTAGAGTGAGGATCCTGCACAGACTGCACATTTCACTCAAAAGCATCTGTTCACTTCTCTCACCTGCATCTGTAAAGAGTCAGACGTCAGGGAAGTGGCTCTTAGAGTGATGGCAGGTGTGGTTTTGTGCACACACCATTTTTGATATCGGACACATTTGATCAGTTCAGCGCAGCGGTGTGTCAAACACATGGCCCGCGGGCCCAGACCGGCCCGCCAGAGCGACCAGGCCGGCCCCGCGAGATGACTTTACAGGGCGTAAAAATGACAGAAGACATTAGTTGTTGTTGTTTATCTGTTATTATGCTCTGATTTTACTGGCCCCGCCCACTTGTGATCAAACAGGGGGGCGTGAACTAAAATGAGTTTGACACCCCTGGGTGAACGCTGGTTTACGAAGACATACAACATACTATCTGACAAGCGGTACATGCACTGATGTGCCTGAACACTTGAACATAAGACACATTCTGTGAGTGTAACGTAACATCACATGCAGTCACATCCATGATCATAACAATAACAGATCAATTCTCTGCTTCATTGATGAGCACTGGTGATCAGAAATGACATAGTTCAACATCAATAAGCACATATCAACCAGCTTTATGTGCTGTAGGGGGTGGGGCGGGCGGAGCAAGACACAATCACTTTCATTGACTTTAAAGAGTATAACTCATTTTACTGGAGCTTGTGAGCATGAGCGTGTGTGCGGAGAGAATTTTCCATCACGGAGTCAGTTATTTTACAGAGTTATAAATGTTGGTTCTCATATCTAATCCCATCAAACTCCTAATGCACATTTTATGTGAAGATCCCAATGATTTACAGATATGTTTTATATATATACTGCACGGCCGCCGCGACATCACATAAAGCACGACGCCACTTTACTCCGCCTATATTCATGCGTGATACGTCTGTGATCTGTGGGGACGGGGACGATCAATATGCAGGAGATGAACAGCTCCCTCTGGAACGCGGCCAAACCAGAGATGAGGGACCTGAACCCATGATGTCATCCACATGTAAAATCTAATGTGCCCCTGAGAAGATGAAGGAGTTTTATGGACGGATTTTTCAGGGTGAGCTCAAAAGTTTCACTGAATGAGTGAAAAACATGGAAAACTGGGAGTGACCTTTAAAGGTGCAGTGTGACTTTCGTCACTGCTATAGGTAGGAACAAATATTACAAAACAATTACATACTGATATTTTAATAATCACTTAAATGTATTATTTTTCCCCCATTATCCTTAAAGGTGCAGTGTGTAAGATTTCGGTCATTTTTGTCACTTCTAAAAAATATTAGAAAGCTATTACATTCTGACATTTTCATGAATTTATAATGATCTGGATGGTTTATTCTTTTTTTTCCATGACCCTTAATGAGCCCTTTAATGTATATTTACATGAGGAGCGGGTCCTCTCTATGGAGGCTGCCATGTTTTTACAGTAATACAAGTGGACGCACTAAACATCTTTTGAGTTTTAATGACAACTGAAGTCTAACATAGGTTCTCCTGCATGTTCAGAAAGGTGAGGGTGAGGTGATGGATACAACATGCAACTTCACCTCTAGATGTCACCAAATCTGATACAGATTTTTTTGTCACTTCTGTTGGCAGTAAAAAAATTACTAAACATAATGATATTTTATCAACTAAATGCATTTTTGTTGCCATTTCCCTTCAATGAGCCCATTAATGCATATTTACATGTATGGGTCCTCTCTACGAAGGCAGCCATTTTTTTTTATTTTTTTTACAGGAAATACATTTAAAGTTTTAATGACAACTGAGGGCTACCATAGGTTCTCCTGCATGCTTGGGAGGGTAGGGGTGAAATGATGGACGTGCAACTTCACCACTAGATGTCACCAAATCTTACTAACGGCACCTTTAATGGATTTTATAGACATCTTTGCAAAACTATTAAACAGAACTTTTTTGCGGATGTGAGATTTGTGGCTTCATTTGCTTTGATAATCATCATTCTTTGTTTACAAGCATCATAATCTGTCAATAATCTGAGATTTACACTGCCATATAAACAGATCAGATCAATACGTAGGTACTTTAAATATCCGGAGTGGGGAAATGATCATGCCCAGCTGCTCTTATGCATTAGAACAAATATAATCCTCCTCTGATGTGTGTAATCCAAGCTAATCTGCATGTTGGAGAGGAGTAGAGCTGCTCACCATGAGAGAAGACATGGAGCAGGAGTCCAATGATCATCATGCTGTCCGGTGACATTGGAGAGTTGGACGGTGGGGGGCGGGGGGGAGGGGGGACTCACACTCGGTCTCTCTGCGGCTCAGTGACCCACCTCCTGCCGCCACATCCAGCCGCACGCACCGAGACGCCGCTCTGCCGGGCTTCGAGCGCAAAGTTGTGCCAAACTGACGCGCGCGCGCTGCTGGAGCCACTCTCAAGTTCTCGCGATCCTCCCGTGTGCCACTGAATGAGCGGATCCTCTGTGTGCGTGGAATCTCTGTATATTCCACGGAAGACCAAAAAAAAAAAGTTGAGCTCGTGCCTCCTCCGTCCGTGGATGTGTCGCAGCTGCCCGGCCGGGTTCGGATCAGTGCGCACGGAGAGAGGCTGCGCCGCGCATCCCCTCATAGTTTTAAAGGCGCACTGTGATTGGCGCAGGGGTTTGCCCCCCACGAGACGGGCTGGGTGAGGTGGGGGTTGTTGATGGTGAGTGTTTCCCGCGGGAGAACAGCTGGGCGGCTGCAGACAGGTTGACAGACAGACACCACAAGGTGGCTCCATTAAAAAAAGTTAATTAGCCCTCGTGTGTGTGTGTGTGTGTGTGTGTGTGT
>JAFBJT010109954.1:0-15026 GCA_016785325.1 Chascanopsetta lugubris
CACCCCCCCCCCCCACACACACACACACAAACACATACTCTAATATTATTATTATTATTATTATTATTATTATTATTATTATTATTGTTGTTGTTGTTGTTGTTGTTGTTGTTATTATCACTACCACTGCTACTACTACTACAATAACTTTTGTTATTCCTAGTATTTTTTACTACTTTCATCATTTTTACCACCTCTATCATTTTTATTATTATTATCACTGATGCACCAATTGTTACTGTCACTTTTAGTAGGAGTAGGAGTAGGATCTTATGTTTTGTTGTGTTATCTTATCTTATCTCATCGCATCTTATCCTGTAGTTGAGTGTCAGCTGTCTGTCTGTGGTGGTGGAGCAGCAGTGGGAGCTGTAGTGTGCAGACAGAGCAGAGTGGGGTGGGTGGGCAGTGTATTTGCATGTAGTGTGGAGAGGTACTTACCACACGATGGAGGCTGTGGACTCGTCTGGCTGCTTGAGAGACCATGCGTGCTGCTGCACACAGTGGGAAGCTAATGACCGCTGCATCCTGGCCACTCAGTGAGCCTCTCCCACACGGCTGCTGCACCCCCCCTCCCCCCCACTCCCCACACACTCCACCACTCTCCTCAGCACCAGGGATTTCCTGCAGTAATTGGAGCTGAGAGTGGGTGCATGTACATTTTGGAGGAATGGAAAATGGCAAAAGTGAGACAATGGATGTGATGGCAAAATAAATATGTTTGGAGTCAGTGTCTGAAAACATCCACTTATTTACTGAGCCCACTTCATACCTGACATATTCTCCCTACACCGCTAATTATTGTCACAGGATTGTGAGATATGTATGTCAACACTGGCTGGTGGAAGCATCCTTATAATGCATTGAAATGATTTATTTGACACATATTTCATTTTCAAAGCATATTTAAATGAAGCAGTTAACTTATGCGAGGCTGAAGTCTTTTCAACACAGTAAAAGTACAATTTGAGTTAATTGCCTTTATGTTGTTGAGCTTTTTCTGTTATTTGCTGTTTCTGCAAAGTCCTGAACCATAAATCCGAGGTGCTTAACAAAACACTGATTTTTCTCTCACTTTCAGAAAACACAGAGAAAGTCGAGCTGCTGTTGCTGGGCAGAGGAAGGTAAGACAATATTTCGTTTTTGTTTTTAGATAATGGTATTAATAATGTTAGTAAAATTGATAATAAGAATGATATAAACAAATAGATGAATACATGACTAGATTAATACAATAATAATTTAATACAATTAACTAATGAATTAATGAATAGAAAGTCAATACAATACATGAATAAATCAATAAATAAATAGATGAATAAATGAATAAATATGTAAATAAACAGATAGACAATAATATATTTTATTTACTTTTCATTGCAAAAATATCAAAGTGATCGAGGAATGAGAAGAATGCAACATTGCAATCATATTAGTAATGGTTCAAACTATCCCTTTAAATAAGCAGAAAAAGTGAATCTTTCGTGTAAATGTGAGACTTTACCTCCCATTCCTCAACCGTCTGCTCGTTTTGCATCAGTGTTACGTGGAAACAGGAGTGAGTGACTTTGAGTCTGTGAGTTAATGGGGTGGTTTAATTCACTTTGGGCACAGCTGGCCCCATTGTTTACTGTCCCAGGAGAGAGATCACCAAGGTGTGACATGTGAGGAGGAGGAGCAGTGTGTATTACCATGCGGATAAAGGTGCAATATGCGAGTGTGTGCACGCACATGAATGTGGCATTGTCACAGAACTGAGAGCCTGGTGTGGTGTGGAGAAAGAGATTAATTTTTCACATTATCTTAAAAAGATTAATGTGGTAGGAGGAGGTTTGAATGGAAACCAACTCTTGGTTCTGTGTGCTTTTTGTTGCATTTTAAATAACGTGGGCTGACAGAATGTCAGGAGTGGACACGGCCACTGTGTGTGTGTGTGTGTGTGCATGCATGGTTTGTTTTACACTGCTCTCTGCTGCTTGTATTGTTTTGGTCGGGCTGCCGATCGATGGTGAATCAATAAGAATGAAGAAAATACAGCAAAACATTAGAGGGGCAGCGGCTCTTCATAGACCAACACAAGTGATGCTGTTGCTCACGGACACACAAAACAGTTTCATGACTCACAATCACAGCCACGAATACACACAGCACAACACAACGGCGGGAGGAAAAGTGATGAATACACAATAACATCATCGAAACAACGACTGCGAATGCAGAGGCTGCAAGATAAATACTTAAGTGACAACTCACAACACAACTGCACAGAAAGTCACAACATGAACACAGATGCCCCCAAAAGTGACGCCATGTCACAACACCACCATTAAAGCAACATAACAACTGCGCAAGATACTGCAGGAGTGACATGAATGCATGAGACAAATACAAAACAATGATGCAACACAAACATAACACAAGTGCAAAAACCACATTATATATGCATATCTGTCTATCTATCTATCTATCTATCTATCTATCTATCTATCTATCTATATGTCTATCTAATATATGTTTATCTATCTATACATCTATCTATCTATATATTCATCTATCTATATATCTATATTTTTCTATCTATATATCTATCCATCAATCCATTCATCCAAAAATACAGGCTTTTTCTTGGAGGTTGCTCAGTGACTCATCATGATAATGATGAGTACCTTTGTTCATTGTGCAGCCAGAGCTGCTTCCACCCTCCTCATCCTCCTCTTCTTCCTCCTCCAGCAAACAGGTGATGAATTAAACACAGATGTTCCCCCACCATGACTTCAGATTACACTGCCGCTGTCCATGGTGCTGAATCCCCCCAGCAGCGTCTCCTATACAACCACTTCAGGCTCTATAGGTATTGTGGAGCTCTATTGTAAGAATTGAAGAGGATTCAAAGACATTCTGATAGTAAATACAGGTTTGTGTGAATGTTGACACGTGGTTCTCGTGATCCCGGGCCCCTGCACAACATTATTTATCAGTTTTCCACAAACTCTGGCTGCTGCTGCTGCTGCTGCTGCTGCTGTTGCTTCCCCATTATGCACATAATTCAGAGGTGGCCGTAGATCTCTCGGAGCCCGGAACAGAATTTTAATGCACTGCGGGATATGAACAAGTGCCTCACACGGCCGCACGTGAATCATCGCGGCCATGCAGGTGGAATTAAGTTGAAATACGACGGCAATTTAACAGGAAGAAGAAAAATGCAGGCAGCCGCACGTCTGACCGTTTCTGTGTTTTCCCTCGGCTCCTGCAAACAAATGTTTTGTTTTTCCTTGTGAAGGAAACGACTCAAAATTATTGGGATAAATTCACCCCTGTTGCATAAACTGCTAGTATTTTATAGTCGTTGCTTTCTTGTGAAATGACACTGATTTAGCTTTGGGAGCTAGTATGATTAGCGTGAGTAGCTTATATTTTTTTGACACTGTCATTATTTACATGTTGACTAGTTAAAACATATTTACACATTTATTTACACTTCCTGTGGCACTTTCAGAGTAAAAGCTCTGTCATTTGTCTTGAATCTATAAATTTTGTGTTGTAAAGTAAAGTTAGGCTTTGTACTGCACTGCCCCAGTGTTAAGAACCATTATTTTATTTTATTAATTTGTTTTATCTATTGATAATTTATTAATTTGTATTTTATTTTTGCATATTGAAGTACTTGTATTTCAGAAAATACAGCAATCATACTCCAAAAACAGACACAAATATACCACCACTATTTTGACTAGTTTGACCTGTCGCTCAAAATATTGCAATGTGAATTATGTAAAAGTATTCATTTATTGATATATTTATTTTAATTTTTTTATTGATGCAGCCACATAAAGTAAACATTGTGGTTTTTGGTTGGACATAAAATATTAAAAATATATATATTTTTTATATATAACACAAAATCCCTGGGGCTGACAGATAAATCCAATACAGAAGTGGCAGAAAACTTGTTCTCAAGGTGGCCACTTGAGGCAGGCTCCAAAAGTGAGTCAATCCCCACAGACTCCCATGTTAAAATGACTTTTCCTGTGCTCCGTCTCTTTCCCCCTGTTTTTGGAGAAGTAGAAGGAGTTTAGCAGATGCTCGGCCCACTATGAGCCTCATGAGAACTCTGCAGGAGCCTATGGGTGACGTCCCGGACACTAGGTCCATTTTTATATACATCTATGAGTTTGACCCAGTATCCAGGCACTGCTGTAATTAACGAGCAAATAACAGAGGGCATGTCCGACTCAGTTCACTGATTAAAGACCTCACCCGCCACTGACTTCCGCACAGCCCTGCATGGTAACCTACCCTTATTCCGGTTCTACTGGAACAGAACCTGCAGGGCGTCCACATTACACCACACTTCACAAGACATAATTATTAAATACCTGATGCAGTGATGAATGTGTTTATCATTCCACTTTGTTGATATCATGTAAAAAGCAGCGCAGCACGACATTTCTAAAAAGAGCTATTTAACATGTGGCAAATTACTGCTTCACCGGTCCGTACCGGTTCTGCGTGCCGGCTGCTTAGCAGCATGGAACACACAATGATGGCGGAGCATAAACAGTGTGGCTTGTGTTTCACCTTAGGCAGCGGGTTTACCTCCTGCGGAGCCCTGTCCGCTCCGGTCTGCTGCAGGAGGACGGCACCACACAGGTGGGTGGGTGGGGTGGGGTTTGGGGGTGGAGTGGGAGTGGGAGTGGGAGTGGGGTGGCAGGGAGGCAGTGAGGGCCCAGGGAAGTAATGCAGTGTAGCAGCAGCAGCAGCCTCCCGGTGGCATGTTAAACAGATGTGCTCCGAGCATCCGGAGGAACAGATGTAGTGGCTGTCACACAATATACCTGCAAAACAATGGCCGCCGTGGACCAGGCTACAGTGATGATTAATTCCACCACCTGTGTTTGTTATTGAAATCCACCCCTCGAAGAGATGGACTCATAAGGTAGAAAAAAAATAAATTGCTTCAACTACGTTATTGGCAACATCCCTTCGCTCCTCGCTGAGACATGTCGATATTCATTTCCAGGTTCATGCTCCTGGCAGCACTGACTTTTACATATGGGCAAGTTAAGCTGCTGAGGACCACACACACACACACACACACACACACACACACACACGCACACACGCACTCACACACACACACACACACAGAGTTTAAATTACACTCTATGAAACATCAATGTGTTGTAATTAAGTCTTGCCAGGTTCTCACAGGGCGTCTGGGAGCAGTGTGTGAGAGGGGTGGATGGAAACCAAACTCCCTCTATTGTGTGCCTTAAAGGTGCAGTGTGTAAGATGTGATGACATCCCGAGGTGAAATTGCATGTTGTGTCCATCACCTCACCCTCACCCTTACTCCAGTTATCATTAAAGCTAAAAAATGTTTAGTGCGTCCACTTTTACTTCTGTAAAAACATGGCGGTGCCCATAGAGAGCTCCTCATGTCAATATACATTAAAGGTGCAGTGTGTACGATTTTGTTCCATTCTTTTCACTTCTATGTGTAGGATTAGGATTAAAAAACAATAATTTACAGATATTTTTAAAAATGTTTAATCACCTCAGTGTATGACTTGCTTTTTACATTACCCTAAATTGAGCCCTCTAATGTATATTGATGTCAGGAGTGGGTCCTCCTTATAGAGGCCACCATGTTTTTACAGTAGTAAAAGTGGACATAGCATCTTTTGACCTTTAATGACAAATGTATTCTACCATCAGTTCTCCTGTATGCTTGAAAGGAAGGGGTGAAGCGATGGATACAAATGCAACTTCACCTCTAGATGTGACCAAATCTTCCGCAATGCACCTTTAATGGGCTAATTTTTAGGGTGTTGGGGAAAAAATAAAATATTTACGTGTATATATCTATTATAAATCCATGACAATGTATATGTGTAATCTGTTTGTAATATCTCTTGAAGTGACAAAAGTGACTACAATCTTACACTCTGCACCTTTCAACTTGAGTTTTCATTGAATTGATTTCAATGACATCAAAATTACATTTGTTTACTTCATCCATTCGTCCATCTTGAAGGTCACAAGTGGAGCCAGAGGCGATCATAGCTGCCATTTTAAAATTTGAGTATTGAGACCTTACTCCTGGAGAATGATGTGTTGATTCCTTCAAACCTGCTCTGGCTCCAGGCTTCAATGTGAAGGCATGTTGTAATTGGTCCATTGTCCTTGTGTTTATATATGTACATGCATGGGAGGGTATTGGATTTATTGATTGACACATGTACCGAACCTCGTTAATATACTGTAGGTGCTGGTATGCACCACATCAGCTGATTAGTGAGGGACCTGTTTCTGGTTGACGTCTTTCCTCACAATACAATTAAGGTGGTCGTAGATAACAGTCAGATTGAGTGTTTGTTTTTGTATGTAAATATAGATGTGCACATCCCCTGTGGGCTGTTCCCTTGTGGCACATCTTGCCCATGTCTTACTCCTCCTACTTCCTGGGGAAACGGGGAAAAGAGGCGGAGCAAAGGTAGAGCTGGGACACATGGGCGCATGGTGCTGTCGCAGGATCCACAGAAGGTCGGCTCAGGTGTCACCCAAGAGGCCACGCCCCTTAATCATGCACAGCTGTGTGCATAAGATAGACAAACAATCATTTGTCACTTTAATTAATTCACCCAATCTCATTTTGGTAGAATATCTGTAACATCATCTGATGATGCAGATGATCTGTAACCATAGCAACGTTCCACTAAATCCACATCACGCTATATACAGTGCTAACAGTTATAACAGCACTCACCATGTACGTACATGTGTAATTCCCCGTCCAATTAACAGTTACACTGGTCACAGTTACACACATGTAAAGCAGGTCGTGGTGTATGTGTGAGATAAGATCTCTTTACTTTGCACTTTTGGGAAATGTGGACAGACGGCATGTGAAGATGTTTCCACACGCTGGCCCATCGCACATTCATAGTGTCCATGTGCATGTCCATCTTCAGCAGCCACTTATTCTGACTGCAATGTAATCACTTCAAAGCTTTTTAAGAAGTTTTATTTTTTCCATTATTTTGCGTGTCTCGGTCTGTCAAGCTGAATTCTGCTAAGTGTTGTTTCATTCAGCACATTAGACACAAACTCCGCTCTGTTTTAATTTGCTTTTCATGCAAGAAATGTTAAATTAGAAAGAAAACAGACTGAATTATTGATCAAAACTCAAAATAGAAACAAAGACGAACATATGAAGAGACAAAGAAAAGATTTCAGAAAATTACATGAATTCTGTTTTGGGAGATTTAAAGTTTTATTGCTCATCTCAAAAAAACCTTGTAATCACTGTTTTTTTTTCCATTAGAGGAAGATACGAGAAGTTTAAACACAACAGTTCCCTCATTAAGCTCTGTGTTTTATGTTTTTATATGAATGATTTCATTTTTGACAATCCCTATCCGTGTTCAGTATGTCGACTATGGGCAACTGTAAAAACATGGTGGCCTCTGTAGAGTGGACCTGCTCTTCATGCAAATTTTTAATGAATGGGCTCATTTAAGGAAGATGGGGAGAAAAAAAATGACAGTGGGTAGTAAATCACCAAAATGACCAAAACCTTACACACAGCATCTTTAAAATAACTGTAGTTACTAGTTACTTAACCCAAAAACTAACTAAGTAACTGAGTGACATTATATTAAAATACCCATGAATTGAACTTTAAATTCAACTGTATCTTGAATTACTGATGAAATCAAACAAACAGCTAAACTTGTAAGAACATGTCCGGCGATGGACACGTTGGTATATGCGAGGTTGCCCTGCACCCTGCCCTCATTAGAATTAGCATTGATTGCTGTAGCGTGCAGATATCTAATAGCCTGGCCGAACCTAACGCCGCTGACCTTTCCTCCACTATGAACCTGTTTGCCGCAGCTGAAGAGCGATATTGAAAAGTTATTACTACGCTTCTCATTACTAAGTCCAAATGTTTCACGCTGCAACCTGCATTTTTTTCCCGACATGCACGGATGCTGCCATGTATGGAGCTAACCTTCACAGACTCCGTTTGGATTCATTGAACACGTGTCAACATGCCTGACCCCGACATGCTGTGCATTCAACATTGAATGCGCCCGGCTCCGCTCTCCTCCATCTTATCATCAGCGGTTAAGTGATGGAATAGAGGTCAGCGTGCGCAGCGAGCGCTACGTGACATGTTTCTATGCCAAAGGATAATAAGAGCAGGCAATCGAGTCCCAGTGTTGCCAGCGACCCACTATCTCCCCTCCGCCGGATAACAAGAGGGGATCAGGGCGCCGGGTGGCGGCGACGGAGGAGGAGGTCGCTGTAATGTCGTTCTCCAAAAGCTATTTCCAAGAGCTCACCTAACATGTCCTCTCCAAGGTCAGGGGGCGGGGGGGGGCGGGGGGACGGGGACGGGGGGTAAGAGTCAGATGTGTCCATGGGCTGATTGCCAGCACAATCCAATTTCCCCCAAATTCAGTTACGGAAGCAGAAGACACATCCCCAGAAAGTTTATCTGGAAAAAAAATTAAAAGTAAACTAATTTCACAGCCTCATTTTCTGCTCTGTCTGTTCCTGCAGACGTTCCCTCATATGAGACTGATGAGGTCATAATGAATTTCTTCGTCTAATATGTGAGGCTGCTATCAAAACAAAGCAAAACGGCCAGGAAACAAAAACGTGTTTCGTATGTCAGTCTGACCCAAGCAGCGACTGACGGATGAGTCCGGCACAAACCCTGCAGTTCACCAGGTGGCCACTAGAGGCTCAACCCCCGTGGACTCTCATGTTGAAATGATCAACCAAGTGAATGAAACATGTTTGAAGCCTGGTACGAACTGCAGTTTTGGTCCTGTGACAACTGTCCGGGGGCGGGGCTTATTTTAATTACACAGAGGTTCAAAATTGTTGTGCACAATTAAGGGCGTGGCCTCTTGAGTGACACTCAAGTTGCTGCGACAGCACCATGAGCCCACCCCAGCTCTGCCTGTGCTCCGCCTCTTTGCCCATTTTTGGATGAACCAGGAAGTAGAAGGAGTTAGGTTTAGGCTATGTTTAAGTAAAGGTTATTATTCAACTAAGTGGAGTCTGTAGAACTTTGGGTTAGATTAACAATTAAAAACAATAACAAACAACTATTTTGATGATCAAATAATCTGTTAAAAAAATAATTTTGAAACCGCATCATTTAGGGTGTGTGGCCTTTTGAGTGACACCTGGCATGTTGTGTAGATGCCGTGACAACATCATGAGCTCACCCCAGCTCTGGCTGCAGTTCACCTTTTTGCCCGTCTTGGGATGAACCATTAAGTGGGAGGAGTTAGTGAGGGACCCGCCCACTATGAGACTCAAAAGCACCCTGCAGAAACCTTTGGGTTGCTTCACTTTGTATTTACATCAGGAGCATCTCTCACTCTCTCTCTCTCTCTCTCTCTCCCCACGGTGGCTGCCACGTTGAACCACTTAACCTCATCTCTAATTCTGCACACTGTACCTTTAATGCGTTCTGTATTGTTTACTGAAGCCGAGCTGGATTGCAAAGCATTATGGGATATAGTTACACGCCACTGTTGCAGACCTCAGCATTAGAGTCAGACCACATGATCACTGTGCAGATCCATGACCTTGCCCTCGTGTGAGTGACTGTACTTAAAGGAGACAGTCCTTTAATGTGACTGTTCATCTTTCACATATCACGTATACATGTAAACCAGAGAGAAGAAGAATACACACGCTCAGATTAAAGCCAGAGATAATCTCACATAACAACTCACATCGCAGGAAAGCTTTGAAAAATAATCCCCAACTCCAAAGTCCCCCGCTCCTGAACTCTCTCGATCTCTGACATATGGGCGGGGCCTAGTTTCACTTCATAATAGAAACGGTATCAACTATAGAATATTATCTAATCCAGCGGCTCAGCAAAGTAAACTCTTCGACGCCTCCACTGTCCAGGTCTCGCTTCACAAGAGCGTGATGTTGACAAATGGCTGCGCCGTCAAGGTGGTTTATTTATGGGGGCCGTACAGAAGCGGTTGTGGACACAGCTCGGTGGTTTGATGCCCTGACCCACCCTTCACCATCCTGCCTCTACGTTCATCCTGCTCGTACTATCACTGCTCACCAGAGGAGACCTCATCCGTGTGGAATAACATAAAACAGAGAATACTCAAGAGTGAAATCAAAAGACTGAGTAGAATTTTTTTTAAAAACATTCAAATGTAAGTTTTTCTTATCCATTCATTTCTAGTTCCTCTTCATTTAAAGGTGAAGTCCTGTGTATGGTAAATACTGTATGTACATAATGCATGAGATAAGAGCAGGTACAGTTCATATCCCGTGACTCCGCCCCTCCTCCAGCCCTGTGTTTATTCAATCACTGAGCATGTGAAGATTCAGTTTATTGAAATCCAGACCTTCCTCTCCTGTTGGCTATGTTCTCACACGCCTCTGCCTTTCAAATTGATTTCATGCTCTTGTGGCTTCAAATACATCAGCATGTGCAGCGGCAATGTTATTATTAGTATTATTATTATTGGTATTATTGTCATATTTTGTATATAATAAATGCTATATATGGAATATTATTATTATTATTATTATTATTATTATTATTATTATTATTATTATTGGTATTATTATTATTGTTGTTGTTGTCGATATTATTATTATTATTATTATTATTATTATTATTATTATTATTATTATTATTATTATTATTATTATTATTATCTGAGAGAGAAGAGGAGGAGGCGGAACATGACAGGAGCAGAGTTTGTCATGTGACATCAGTCCCACGTCTACATTGTTTGGTTCTTACATGTGATTATTTAGATTCTTCTTTAAATAATAATAAGAAAAAGAATATGATATAACAAGATTTAGCATTGGCTATTGCATGATTCCCTTCCATGCAGTGGGATAGAGATTGTGGGTTGCTGTTATGTCAAATAGATAGAATAGTCAATTTTATTTTTTTACATTTATTCAATAATCAAGTTCACAGTGGAATTTAATTAATTATTAATTATTTCCCTTAAAAGTGGAACAATAAACACTCATACTGAATAAATAATGTAATACTGCAATATTGCACTGGTGTTGATAATATAAATATGTAGTATATTGTACAGTCTAGTATTATTTCACGGTGCGAGAGGAGGAGGGGCAATACACATATATTTGGATTGACATGATTTGATGAGCATCTCCTCTCCCCTCACATTTAGTTGAATATTTCTTTAATGAACCATTAATTACACGCTCTCACTGTTAAATCAAGTCAAGTTTATTGATAATAAATTCTAAATTATGTTAATATCTAAAACAGCCATTGGGTGTTTAAGTGCTGCAAAATAAAATAACTTATTTAAAAGGTAGGATAAACAATATGGAAACAAAGTTAACTAGAATTGAGTGCCTATGCTTTGTTTGTTTGTTTGTTTGTTTGTTGTGCTCCACTTTATAGAATCCACTCTATCCATTGTATAGAAATAAGTTATGATGTCATGTTTCATCACTGTAAATAAAAGCACATGTGACCACAGGGTGGAGGCGATGGAGTGCAGCACAGTGACAACATGGGGTTAGATGTGTGCGTGTGTGTTTGTTTGTTTACATGTCCTAAAGAGAACATGGTTCACAGTTTGTTTACTCATTCATCTTGCTGGCCCTGCAGCACAGGTGACAGTGGTGAAGGTGAACAGTCATAGAACAGGAAATCCTTATATGTACTTCCTGCTGCTCGCCGCCTCCTGCTGGAGGACCAATCAGTTGCCAGTACACATTTGTTACAGTCACAATCATGAACTAAGACCTCAGACTGACTCAAAGTTACAATATCTTATGGAATGTGGAAAAAATCCTTTAAAGGTGCAGTGTGTAAGATTTAGTGACATCATTTGGAAAGAATGCATGTGGAAGATAACCAAATCTGCCACTCAACCTTTTTATTTTTGTATTAAATTGACTAAAATCAATTCATCAAGTTGAGATTGATTTTCACAGGAGTGGGCCATTGCCATGACGACAGCATCACAGCCTGCAAACTCGACTAATGACTAGGAATCATTCTGATGTATCTCCAGAAAAAAAAAAAATTGAACACAACATACAGCAGCGTTATACGAAATATATTTTCCTCTTGTATCGATTTGATTTCAGATCCGTTTCCAGCACAAAGCTCAGATGTTGTTAAGCCGCAGAGAAACACAATGATTAGAATCCTCCTGTGGAAACGCCAGTTGTCGTGTTCTGGATGTGTCATTACTTGTGTGTACACAGCAGTTTGCATGTCGCTCTGAGTGTCCTACATCAGCGAGCGAGTGAAAGGCTCTCAAACATGACAGCTTGAAAACACGTTGAGTCAGATCGCTGGCAGCCACGATGCTGCTGAGAGAGAGAGAGAGAGAGAGAGAGAGAGAGAGAGAATCAAACTCCTCATTAATTGTCCCGAGTCACAAACACAGGGCTTTGATGATGGCAGCAAAGCAAATCACATAGTTTGGGGTTTTGATGGGATGGATGCGGAGCTGGAACGCATGCACGGTGTATCCCTGGGTAACACGGCGTGGCTGCGTGAGCCCAGTGGATCAGCAGTGGAACGGCAGGGTTTCATACGAGATTCTCAGGCCCATATAGAGCAGCATGGTTTTTAAACTTGTTTATAAATTGTACGTGTACATCGACATCTAGAGTATATTTATTGTACGTATGTCTCAAGCTGGGTTAAGAAGCAACGACCGATAACAATCAGTGTGATCAATGTAATAACAAACAAACAAACCTGTAGCAAGGTGATTACACCTTCACTTTGTGTTTACATGGTCTGATCACAGTGTTTGCTGATGAGATGATGATGCGAGGTCCATGCTGGGCTTCACATTGGGATGTGAAACAGTGTAAGAGATGCTCTGATGCTCTGTAGCTGCATGACAGTGCAACAATTCAGCTACAGCAAGGACATGCTTTAAAGTCGTATATTTGTCAGATGCTATTTACATAATGATAAATACATGCATGGCTGCAACATTTTCAAGTAATAAGTGGCATTGCGTAATCAATACAGAAAAATACTTTTAACAGTCTGTGCGATCTATTTATAGAAAACAGAATCAGCTTAGCGTCGACCACCAAGCCCCAACAGACTCTTTATGAAAGCAGCACCTGGATTCATTCATCTGCAACAACTTGCGCAGGCGAGCCGTGTCATTGTATATGTATTCATGTTGACATCACAGAAGGAATGATGTTAAAACGCCGCGGATATATTTATGGAACAGGATTCCACTCGTGGTACTGCAACAGATGAAAACGATCATTTTGCTCAAGTCCATTTCAGACAACTTTATTGATGGTTATCAGAGTCCAACGAGGATTTGAACCATTACTATTTGTTGTCTGTGTTGTTGTTGTTGTTGTTGTTGTTTTAGAAATGTACTTCACTTTGGGCCCTTTGAAACACACAACATAACAAATGAAATGTGTTCCAGAGTGACCTGAACCCACAGACAATCTCACTTACACCTGGCGCGTTAACCTCTTTCCTGAGGAAAAACTGCCGAGTCATTGTTTGCCTTAGGTTTGTGCTTGGACTCTAAACAACATCACCACCAGTCTCCAAACCAGGCAACATCACCATGACAACCAGACACAGACAGTCACTACAGCCAAGCTACTTCTTCATGTTTATGTATTCCAAACACCCATAAACAGTCGTTTTTCATGCTCATATTTTACAAAGATGTAAATGTGTGTGTGGATGCACATTATGTATTAATATGCATATCACATGTTGACGTTATAGAAAAGCCAATGGCTGTTGAAATAGTTGTTTAACACACAAAATGTTAATCTATCTCCAAATAATCCGCACGTACGTGCACATGTTGTTTACCTTCTCACAGTCAAACACGGCAGCACGGAGCATATAATCCCTGTGTGCGTGTGTGTGTGCGCGTGCATGAGTGTGTGTGTGTGTGTGTGTGTGTGTGTGTGTGTGTGTTCACCTGCTTTTGATTCACTTCACATGTCTGAGTCGCTCCTGTCAAATCTTTCATGCACCACTGAATCATTTCTCAAAACACTGAGCACAGGAAGTCCAAAAAAAATCCTCTCAAAAAGATCAGGTCATTAAAACACACACACACACACACACACACACACACACACACACACACACACATAGAAGGCCTTACAATCTGGTTCAAAGTGCTTTTTAATCTAATAGAGAGCCCATGAGCTGTGAATTAGTCTGCGTATGGAGTGGAGGTAGTAATCCGCCCCGTCCTCCTCCGACACAGCCGCTGCTGGGATATTTGTAAACATGGCGGAGAGGCCGCCACCCTGTCTGGTCAAACGCCGCCGCCGCACCACGTTTGCCGCTCCATTTATCGTCCTCGCCAGCAGATCGGTCATGTGTCATAGGCTGCCGTCTGATACTCCCAGCGCCGCCGCATTAGCGCAGGACGCCGCCGCTTCACGCTCCATTTATGTGTAAACACACTTGTGCGCTGACCTTGACATCTGCTGCCTTGCTCAGAGGCGATTTCTCCCTGCAGTGACGGAGAGCCTGTGTGAGTGTGGCTCCTCGTCCACTTGTTCCACTCATATGAATATTTCAGTGAACTCGGCTTCGGCTGCTCTCTGCTGTTTATCTCCCGTCTGTTTTGGAGGAAGTGGAATCCCGTGTTTCCTGCCGGGGGTTTAATTCCTCTTGGCTGACTCACTCCATCCGGGACACTTTGGGTTAATGGCAAAATATGGAATGGACACATCACCTTGAAAGTCCCCTGGGGGGTGGTGGTGGTGGGGGGCGGGTTGGGGGCGGGGGGGGGGTGTTTGTTGGGGGGTGGCAGCGACTCCTCCGTTATACCTGAACACACATTTCCAACTTGCCCCCGCCCCCCTGTGTCCCACAGTCCCCTCACTTTGTCACAGCGGCGTCTCCCTGGAGACGCAGAAACAGAAATAGAGACATTCCCAAGTTACATCACATTGTTATGCATGTCACAGCCTAAACACACAGGATGATTAAGGAT